>CM043122.1:22263443-22509639 GCA_023701765.1 Hylyphantes graminicola
CGAGATAAGAGAGAACGAAGAAGAAATGGAGAAAAGATTGTGAAGAGCGAGAGAAAGATTCCACGAAAAATGAGAAAGAAGAAGGTCTAGGAAGTTGACGTCGGTTTTTTTTTGTGTTTGGATCGATGGCTGTCCGTTGAATGGACCCAACCCCGTTCTTGAAAATGCTTCTGCAACTTGATAATAACGGGCTAAGAGTGGGCCATAGGGAAGTTTTGAGAGAGGATATAAAAATGTAAACTCCCAGAGCGGTGGATATAGTGAGGATGGGTATATTTCGGTAAGGATAGTTGGGAAATCCTGTAGATTATTTTCTTCTTTTTTAATCTCGGTATGGATCTGTTGCATTTTAATGGGATCAGACTCTGGATAGATAAATAACCTTCGTGTTTCTATTTGCTGCAATTTTGTTTTTCAGACTAATTTTAAATTATTGTTAAAAGCGCTTTTTTATTTGCTAAGTTTTTGTGTAATTATATGTGCTTTTGTTCCGCGATACTGTTGTAATATATTTCTTAGATGAACGAAGTGCCCATTCTTAAATTTAGACAGAAAGTATAATAATTGAGTTAAATCTTAATCTTGCTTGATTCTATACGATGGGGGACAAGAATACCTGATAGACTATTAACTGTATAAATCAAATATCAAGATATTTTTGCTAAAGCATTACAATACAATATGTATTGTCTACAATAAAATTTTCTTTTTTTAATACTACTTTTAAAAACCAGAATTCACACTTCAATTGGAAAATGAAATTTTAACAATTACATTTACTTTTATTATTGTGTAACATTTCATAAAAAACTTGTTAAAATATTAAACAAAATTTTTTTATCTTTTTTGTACAACATATTTTTACCTATCTCGGAATACCCAATAAGACAACACGTAAAGACCTACATTTGTAGCAACAGGTTAAGCTTACCACATAAAACAATACTTTTAACTTTGTATAATCACTTGAGAATTCAGATTAATTTTTATGGTTATATCGCTATACTGCTGTAACGAGAGAAAGTTCATTTTGCAATAGATGTACAGAGACTCTTTACGTGGTTGTCTTATTGGTAAATTAAAGATTAAACTTGGCATAGTTATATATCTCAGCAATGCTGTAACAAGTGGTATGATAGTTCATTTTGCAGCGTACTCCATGCATAAAGGCCATAAGTCCCTGCGGAAGATGGACGGCCTGGAGGATCTGTAGTTCATAATCATAGGAGACAACTTCTTCGATTGGACTGCAAGTTGTCTTCGAGGCCACCATGCTTGTATGGGAGCGAGGTTAAGTCAAAACATGTTGTTGAAGCAAGGTACTCGAAAGTTATTTTTAACTAAGTAACTGGTTATGGTGGACTTAATTAGCAGTACTTTTTAGAAATTTACAAGTTATGGTAAATATTGAAATTTAGCCATATTACAGTTTTTCAAAGACAACCAAATCTCGGAAAAAATTTAGAAAACAAAAATGAAACCAACCTTAATATTGATAATTATTTAAGAGGGGAGGGGGATGCTTATGCTGAGAATATTTGTGTAGGTTTGTTGCCTAAGGTCTCAGGAGAATATGATAAAAATTGTAAAGGTATTTTCACTTTCATAACGAAAAACTGTTTATTAGAATACTTTTCTTTCAGTTTCAAACTCTCGATGTCAAGTTTCGAATATTTGTATAACAAAATATGTTACTTTTTCAAATTCTACTTTAGTCCAAAACACACATAATAAGTTCTAATCCATAAATATTAATTAAATAAGTTCTAACATACAAAGTACTTTTTAAACGTATATATTTGAAGAATTCGGGAATAAAATAAATCATTTGAAAAATTACATGGCATAATAGTTTCTCAATTGGAATTTTTATTTTTAGCCTTTCTAAAATCGTAATATAAAACAAACCTGCATTCAAACAATGCATCCAAGACATTCTTTCGAGCCCATTTACAGAGAAATCTGCAGGTTTAGACAAAAGAAAAACAGCTCTCCTTATTTACATTTATCGGAGTAGCAACCAGTTTAAACTCTAGTATTATGGAATACGTCATAAAAATATTTAATGCCTACGTTCCGTAGGATGGTCGGGCACAGTTCCGGCTCAGGCGAGCTGCAATTGGTTTTAAAGCTCTCCACCTTCCCATTCTCCCCATATATAAATAACAAGTTTACCTTTCCATACCTTCGCGGACTTTAACTCGAAGCAACTCTTCTGAACTCTTTCACTCTCTTGACTTAACATCGGCGAACTCTTTATTTATGTGCTGACTTAACCCGCATTGCGGCTATTTCATTTTGCGACTTAGCCCCCAGAACGCATACTTTTATCCCTTGACTTACCCCATCGCAAGGCGGTGTCCGCTCAAAAGGACCCAGTGATCAAGTCGCAACCGACCACTTTTATAACTGGAATTAGGTCATTAATACTTTAAATTGTATTATCTCATTTCTCCTATTTGGTCTTGCACGATCAAAGACTTAGTCTGACAATGGACCAGGAGAAAGATTTCCCATCAACGATTCTGGGATATGCTTCTGCATTAGTCGGAAAGGAGCTTACGTCTGGCCGACGGTATTTAACTCCATCGACGGCCTTGTCTGTTGATGCTGCTCTTCTTTTAATAAAGCCTACACTTCGTTTGTTTCATTAATACATGATTCATATCGGTATAGCTTTAGGCTGACTATGAATGTTTAATATGCCGCTCTGATACTAATTCACTTCATTCATACAAAAAGGGATGACAATGCTAACGTGTAGAATTTTTGATATTTTCTGTGCGGACAGGAATGTTTGAATAGGAGTTGTCATTGAAATTTTCTCTTAATTTAATTTATTTTTACTAAATGGGTTAAAATATACTTTATGATGCATATATGGAATCTTTTAATTAAGTTAGACAATCGTTATTGTTTTATATAGCATCTAAGTATTACATCGTCTAAAAGGTGTATTTTTCTTATGCTTGGAAAAAAAAATAATTTGTATTATCCACGATCATTTTTGGATTTCCCGAAAAGCATCACCTCACATATGTGAAGGCCTTGGTGAATGATGCAATTTTTAATTGATATTTTTGTAGGAGAGCAAATATAAGAGATCGATTTAGAACTAAAGTGGGAAGATTTCTTAAGGAAAATAATAACCTTATTCCTTTATTATTCAATCGCTTTATTAATTAGGTATAATCACACATATTTTTTACTCTGATATAATATATTTGTACTAAAATATTCTTTATTAAGCAAATATTTTTATTTGTTCCAGCTCATCACATCCCACGCCATCAGAGTTCAAACGCCACCCCGACACATTCCAGGAGTAGTGGAAGTAACACTTTCCTACAAGTCCAAGCAGTTTTGTAAAGGGACTCCCGGGAGATTTGTATATGTTTGCAAGTCTCATTTTTTATTTACGATTAAAATATGCATAAAAAAGTTCCACATCATACACACAAGTGAATTATATATTATATTACAGAGAATTATAACGCATATTCATTTAAAAACAAGTGTAAACTGGTTTTGATTCAGAATATTTAGTGTTTTATTCGGAAGTATTAGATGAATTTTATTTGAAAAAGTAGGACTTTTATATAAAAAACTTGCGATGCACTATTTCATTAAAACTTGCGTCAATTACAAAATTGAATAGTAGCAAAAACACTAAACTTTTGAAATTTATTTGATGCTGACAAGATATGAAACTGGTATCAACATTCGGAAAAGGTTTAAGGGTTGTCCCTTCAAGGCAAATTATTTTTCTCATATTTTTAAAATGAAACATTTGATAAGTCACATCTTTTATCTTTTAAGAATTAATTTTACACAAGTATACAGACATTAGATCTTGTTCCTCTTCAAACAACATCCCCCTACATAAAAAAATCTTTTAGATAAGTTGACTGTCCAATAAAAAGCTACTTAAACACCAATCCCTCTTCTAACTTACCCAAAAAACACAATAAAACACCCAACTTCTTAATTCTTCTCCCTTCAAAAAGCCGCAATAGCTAAATCACACTATTTAAGGACAGCTCTAAATTTACGCGTCCAACATTTTACGAGCAAGTGGCATCTTGACAGGCTTGGACGTCCTCCAACTTCCCAAGTTTTGATAAAGCATCCTGACTTTTGGTTGAACTCCAAAGAGCTGCAGATACAACTGCTTTGGCAGAATGTATCGTGGCCGGGGCTTCTTTCGATCTATCATCATTTAGAAACTTTGGACGTAATTTCTCCAGGATGAAAAAGGGGAAGTGCTCGGCGTTGGAGATCGCACAATGTTTCATCCGATGACGCCTTCGCTTACGGGAACTTTGGAGAAAATCTCGATTAACAGTTGCCATGGTCTTAGAAGAAAGAATATTTAGTTTAAAATAGTTAGCTTTTAATACAACTAGGTTTGAAAAAACACTGCTGAATTAAATATTACCATGGTCAGAGTTGCGCTGTAAAATTTGTTTATAAATTTCTACTAATAATTAGAAATGTTTAGTTTGTTATATTACAATGTCTTCCTTTTTACCATCAATTGACATGGATTTTTTTTATTTTGTTTCTTTTCAGCTTTAAACGAACCCACAATCGACTACGGCTTTCAAAGGCTTGCAAAACTAATACCTCGACATCCTGGTGATCAAGAAAAACTACCAAAGGTAAGAGAACTAACTAAGCCTACTAAATATCAACAGACCTAATTGAACATTACAAATATAGGTAAATAACCATTATTGAACGATCTAACGAATTGAAAATTTAAAAATATGTAAATAATCATTATATAGGACAGCTATTTGCCACTATTCCCTTTATTAATCATTTAAATTTATCTATATCATGTGTTTATTTATCGCGGAATTGTAGAGAAGTATATAGCTCAACAGAAAGGTCACTATACTGCTAAAACTAAAGTGATAAACTGAAGGATATTTTTCACCCCGGGGTGAAAAATCCGCCCCATTTCGCACCTCAAGGCTTCGAATCGCCTTGGGTCGATGAATCTTGGGCTTGTGAATCAGCACTCTTCGGGATCCCTCTGACGGGTCACAGCCCTTCACCTCTGTGGGTGCCACGTGTCACCTTCAGTTTTAACAGTGTATTCTGGACATTCGTCATACAAAAGATGACAATTTCTCTTTGCAGGAAATCATTCTAAAACGGGCGGCAGATCTAGCGGAAGCCCTGTACAGTATGCCGCGCAACAACCAGCTAGCGTTACCAGCGCCCAGATCTCCAGCGCTGAACAACGCAGCAGCTATGTCCGGGTTCAACGCCTACACAGGTCAGCTGGCAGTCAACGTGCAGGAGAACGGTAGGGACCCATGGCCCCACGTTCACACACATTAAGATACTGGCTGTCTAGTTAAAGAGTAGCTCCAGACAAAGTTTTACAACATTCGGTTCCACTGTTAAAAATTGTGTGGTTTGTTTCGTAGCATTAAAACTTTCACAACGCAGGATTTTTGTTTCCGCTTAATATGTGATAGGTATATCATTATCGAATCCTTAGTTATACAGCCGTCTGGGCCGTTTTAGTAAGGAAAGGTTTCTGGGAGCTGCAACGGCTGTGTGGTGAAATGTTTGACCATATTTTCGGTTTTTGGTTGAACCATTTTTGAGGTTTTGGAAACTAAAACCTGAGAAATGGTTCAACCGAATACCGAAAGTATGGTCAAACTTTCCATCTCACAGCCGCTGCAGTCACTAAGAATATGAAGCATATTCTTAGTGAAACCAAGAACCAAATTTTTAACAGTGTATTAGAGTAGGGTTGATACATACTGACATTTTTAAAAAGCATTTTTATATCTTCTGGGGAATTTATAAAGATGATCTCCATATGGTATAAAATCTCCTTATAGTGGCCGTTTTTAATATGCTTCAACCCTATCATACAGGAGACTTGTTTCTAAAGATTTCATTTTGAAACTTACGTTTGACTGGAGCTGTTGAAATAGACATGCAGTACACCCTGTTTTCGGATTTTAGTAAATTCTCAATCAAACGACTTATAATAAAGTAATAGGCTAACTAAAGTAAAAATGGTAACGTAGTTTATGTGGATCTATGCATGTCTATAATTTTGATAACATTCACATTTTTTTAATTGACAACTGGAAAGACTGTCCTCTTTTCATATCTTGCTAGTTATTTTAGTTACCTTCGAATTTATTTTCTTTGTTTTTTTGTTTATTTTTATTTTTTACCCATTTTTTAAAAATGTACTCCCATAATTTATTTTCAAAGTTTTTTTTAGTTTCCTTTTATTTTTTAGTCTCTTTACCTATGAATACTTTACGTATGTGCACCTAACCCTTAATAAATTATTGGCATTTTTCATACTTAATCAACATTAGTTTCACTCATGAAATTGGAAAAAACTGAAATTGATAAAAAAAAATTTAAAAAATAATATTAGTATACAATAACAATAATAAAAGTCGACAAATGTTTAAAATAAACAAAAATAACTAAATAGATAAAATCACATTAATCAATTAAAAAAATTGAAATATAAATTATATATTGTACAACTAGGTACTAATAAAGTACTTCTAATTTCAGACTATGGTAGGACGCAGAGTAACAGTGTGTCGCCTAGGGGCTATGGATCTAATGCGTCCACACCCCATAGCGCCAACGGTAGTTCCTACGGTACAGCAGCAATGAACGGCGGCTATGGTAGTCCCGCTAACCTCGGCAATATGGCTGTACCTGGTTCACCAGGACTTTTTAATGGTAAGCAAAGATCATACATGTAAACATTAACACGGAGATACATTATGATTTTTTTTTTGAATGAGGGAAGAAGTCTTGAGCTGGTTAGAGTTAAATTTGGATTGGTGAGTCATTGAATCGAAATATAATATTAGTATTTATCTTACAAATGTACTTTTTGAGATATTCCTGTTATTTGTGTAAAAGAAGTATACCAAATCAAAATCAAAACAAAAGTCCAATATTTTAGTTTGAAAGTTTTTAAAACGTAGTAGAAATATAGTTCGAATTTTTTGAAACTGAGCAACAAACTGTTTTCTTTTTTCTACTGTTTACGGTTTTGTCAAATGGGACTTTTTATCTGATAGTTGGAAAATGCAACTTTTTTCAAACAAAAAGAGTCTTTGTAGAGAAAGAGAAGAACCTAAATCAGATTCGTGTAAGTATCAAATAACCCGCGAAAGAAACAGAGATTATGTTTTACATAACTTTCACAGTTATATTTGGCTCCTTGATTTTTAACATTTCTTGGATACAAAAAACGTAAATACCTCAAAAAGTAGAATGATTGAAGAAAAACTGGTTTTATCTATCGAATTAGTGACCCATATATTAGAACTAAAATCAGTTATAAAATCTCATGCACCTAACCTTGGATACTTTGTGCAATTAAAAATGTAAAATTTAGCCATTAAATTTTCAAATTAGGTTTTTATCATAAATAATTTAACATAGTTATTTTAATAGGTCTTGTTCAAAACATATGAACGAGATCATTTTTTACATTGAATTAATTTATTTTTTTACGTGCTTTTCACTCAATTTCGTATAATATAACATTATGTGCTCAATAATTTTAATTCTTTCAACATAGGAGTTATTTTCGTTATTTTTCCACTGACAGTTAGTTTCAATATTCTACATATCCATATCGTTACGTTTTCTTTTATTTTTGTAATAATTCAAATTAAAGAAAAAATGAAGTTTGAACCATCAAACTAAATTCAATGCAGCCAATAAATGATTAAATTTATTTTAGTGTCCGTCTTTCAATATAATTAATAATTTATTTTCAAACAAATGCTTTTTAACTTGTAGAATCAGACAGGAAATGAGCTAATGCTCACAAATGCAAAATAATGCATTTATTTAAACAATTTTTAATATTTTAACTAATTTTGAAGAGAATTTCCCTGACCCTAGGGACCGTCTCTACTCTGTTGGAATATTATAGAAGTCTAAATTAAGAGCCAATTTTATTACTCTTTTAATGAATCCCTTACAATTATCATATCTTTTTTAGTACAACGATTTTTTTTAAATACATAATTTTATAAATGCAATTAAATGGGCAGATTGAATCTAAATAAATTATATTTGTTATGCAGTATAAGGTATATTAAATATAAAATCTTAATGAAATGACGAGTTTTTGGAATAAAATTATTGCCTTCTCTATAATATTATAACGGCTGGAAATTAATTTTTTATAAGCAACAACATTGTCGGATGAATTTCTTTACCCAGAACTTAAATAATTAGTGCGATATAAGCTTAAGTGTATTCACAGACATTGTCCCAAGAAACAGCGAGGATTAAATGAAAAGATTTAATTAGTTTTTTAAATAATCTCAAAACGAACATCAAGGTAATTGACTGATTTGCATCAACTTAATTGTTTACGCAGGGTATCCTATAAAGAATCTATAGCAATTACTTGTTTATATTCATTATCGATCAGCATATATTAAATGATAGTACTGATTTCAATAAACAACACATTTTTAACGAAATTAATTTAAATTCTTATCTACAGTTTCTTTGCAAAAGTTTTTCGAAAAGCTTAATCTTCGCAAAGAAATTGTACATAAATTATTCCTTTATTCAAGCTTTATTTAAGGATCATTTAAGTTGGCCTCCTTTAATTAATTTCTTCGAATTTTCATTAAGGTAATTTTTACAAAAACCGTTAAATGGATAACAAGCATTTTTAATGAAAAATTTAAATATTCAAGCATTGATTTTTTTCCTTTAACAAAAACCGAAGAAGAATCACTTTTTTTCCTGATAATTGTTTTTTTTATAATGGTATTGTAAATAAAATATTTTTTAAAAAGGCATTTAAATTTCTAAATCAAAAAATGTATATTAACAAGTAGTCTTTTTGCGGAAACTTATGTTTATTAAATTTTTTAAATAAATTTAACTTTTCTAAATTCTAAGATTTTTACATATCCTGCTTTATTGATGCGACAAATTCTATGTTTACATTTATAAATATTTTGAAAGAAAAAATGAATACTTTATAATTAACTATTTACATGAAAGATACGATTCTATGAAATAACATTAAACAAATAAGCTTAACACGTAATTGCTGTATCTTGTGTATGTTAGATGCAAATAAAATGTAGTATAAATGTACTTAAAAAAAGAAGCGTTATTTTAACCCGGTATTAGAAAAACCACAGTAAATAGATAATACATACATGAAACAAACATTTAATTATATTACAAAGTTATACAAATCCGAATTAATAATTATATGTTTAAAATGCAATATTGCGTTATCAACTGAATTTTGACTGAGAGTTAAATTAGGGTTTTGAGCACGTAGTAATTTCGGTACGTGGCACGTAGTACTTATCTGAAGAACAGTAAACAAATCAGTTAAGATGCCTCAAAAATAATGTACTTGAATATGTAAATTTTAGTATAGAAATTTAACTAGTTTATCCTTGTAAAATAGTTGTATTATCGAAATATAGCTGCCTTAATATCAATATTTAGGGTATACAAAGTTAATTTAGCAGTCAGATAAAAAAAAATTACCTAAAAGTATTAAGAAATGTTTTATGTTTTTTGAACACAAAATTGTTTGTATTTGGGTTGTGATAAAAAAAACTTTTTCTTTAGGCTTTAGGTACAAAAACAATTCTGAGTTTGTTTTTTTACGTTCGAAAGTTTGAATATTGTTGCCTGTTATAGGGGAGATAGCGTGAAACGAAACGAAGTGTCTCTTCGAATTTTAGGTTTTCCAGCATTTGATTTAGCCGAGGGGCGAACTTGAAGCTTAAATTTTAAGCCATAACCCTTAATGTCTCTTACGGGCCACAGAAATTTTTTAACCGTTTTTAAATATCTAATTTTGTCAACATGTTTACCCCTTCGTAGCCCTTCCGTATCCCAGCAACTTATTGACAACCATTAACTTTCAAGACCATTCCATATTTCAACACTGGTCCACGCATACGTACCTAATGGTTACAACAAATACACACATACGTACCTAATGGTTAGAATAAATACACGCATGCGTACCTAATGGTTACAATAAATACACGTATACGTTCCTAATGGTTACAATTAATACACGCATACGTTCATAATGGTTACAATAAATACACGCATACGTACCAAATGGTTACAATTAATACACGCTACGTACCTAATAGTTACAATTAAATACACACATACGTACCTAATGGTTACAATAAATACACGCATACGTACCTAATGGTTACAATATTAAACAATACATTTTAACTTTTATAATTTTTTTCTAGGAATGGGAAGCATTGTATCTTCGCCTTTCGCCGCCATGAACCCCTTCGCCCTTCCCACGTGTAATGGTCAGTCTTACGGAAGCTCTATAGTAACCTCTAAGTGACGGTGGAGTTGCGCCTCTAGCAACTGGCGACTCTGAATCGGCCATCACGGACATTCCTTTCCACCTTAACCCACCAGGCCTCGCGGGTCCCTGTTATGGAAGTGTATAGACCTCTCATGTGGCCTTGATCGGAGGTACTCAAGCTAAGGACAGATTCTGTCACGTCTTAAGTTTGGTTCACACTAAGGTTGAAAGAACCTGCAAAGTTGAAACCACTAAGGTTGAAGAAAGTTTCAGGCAATAGCCAATGACAAAAAGCGTTTGGAACTTGTCAACGATATAAACTTATGTTTGATTGGTTATTGCCTTCAAGTTATGCAGATAGAGCCTGAGTGTGAATTCGGTGCGAAAATTTTCGACACTTGCGGACCAAGATGTGAAGGGTGCTTTTACAAGATTGAAATGTGTCATAGACATCTGAAGTTCAAATATGTGAAACATAGAAACTGCAAAGTGTATATTGTGAAATTCATTATAAGGGGTTTATTTAACTAAGTAGAATTTATTTTATTAAGCAGATCTTTTACGTTGTTTTAGATAGTCAAATTATTTTTTTTCATCAATTTCTTCCCATTATGTGAAGGTCATAGAAGCGGGGTGAAGTAACCTACGAAGAACATGACATCATTTTGCTTCCAATTGGTCAATAAAATAACTACTTTGAAGCAAAGAGATACAAATAATCTTCTGAATTACTTCATTCTACT
Organism: Hylyphantes graminicola; assembly: GCA_023701765.1. NCBI lineage: Eukaryota > Metazoa > Arthropoda > Arachnida > Araneae > Linyphiidae > Hylyphantes > Hylyphantes graminicola. The sequence goes on from CM043122.1 coordinate 22,274,544, forward strand.
ACTAAGCTTCTCACATATTTATGTGAAATTTTTTTTAATAGTTTCTAATATTTAGCAAGAAGTTTACATGGGAATTAATGGTAATTAATTTATACTTAAGTGACCATTGATAGAATTTATAAAAAATATTCAACCCTTTCTTAATATAAAAAATATGCGAACTTTTAGTTTGAAGTGCAAAAACAGTGGGTTAATATATTTATGCATAAACAACAAATATCAAAGATCTGCAGGTCAGTTCTGAAACTTAAATACTATTATATTTATTTTGTTTATATTTATTTTTATATTTATTTTTGTATAATTCATTATATTTCTGTAAATATCAAATTTTGTTGAGAGAGACTTGTTGCGTTTTAATGCAAATGTGTTTTTCCGTGCAATAGAAAGTGAGAGGAAGCGAATAAATATCGAATTAGTTTTATATATTTATTTATTAATGTTTGTTTAGAAGTTATTATATTTCAATATTAGTCATTTACAATATAACATTATTCAGTTATAATTATATTTTTAATTAAATTTTTATATAGTTGAGATAAACTATGAGCAATTTTTTATATCAAATAAAATTTGAAAATTTTTAAATTAGAGAATTCAAACAGTAATGATTTTTTAGATAACTGATAGCATTCTTTAATCCGATTACAAGTTACATTAAACATGTTTGAAGTTGTTAAAATATTTTTAATCATACAGCCTTAGAAGTTTGCTTAAAATTAAAATGGCTTCAGATAACTATATGGTGACATGACAGTATCGTTCCTTCATATCTTTTTGAGTACTTGGCCACTTGAAAGAAAATTGTAGATTAAATTCAGGATGCAAAGATTGGGGATCACAGCATCATTGTACCGGATAATTTTATTTACCCATAATAGGCCAAAAGTCTTTTAAGTAGTAATACTTAATGCCTTGGCATAAATGACTAAGCGTTTTGTTGATTATCTTATAAATCTTTAAAAGTTATTGAACTTTTTGAAAATTCTCAATGTAAAATAATTTTTTAAAAAAACTAATCCAGTTTTAAATCATTATTGATAGGTTAGAGGATTTTAATACATAATAAAGTTAGTTTTAATGTGGCAATAAATTGGTTATCAAATATAAATGTTAGATTATTTGGATGCGAACTACCTCAAATAGACATTAGCAGGAAAACTATAGTTATAACGACGTTTATTTTTTATTTCAGAAAAAAAAAAGAATAATCAACAAAATGCTGGTTATTTATCCAAAAATAAATAATATCTTAACGTACATCGATGCTGTGATTTACACATTTACATAGATCTAAAGCAGAAGGCTTCTGTAAAGATATGTGTAATCTTGTAATATTCATTTTTCATACGATGTTCATGTACATAATCTATACAGATGTAAGGGTCAGTTCGGCATGTGATAAAATTCCATTTCTAAATACTTCTGTAATATATTCTTCGTCTCCTTCAACTTTATCTCATCTATAAAAACTTGCAAATTGGAACATTCTAAGTGTTAAGACCTCCAAGAGTCTGATACTAGTCAGGTGCTCGGACATATTCGCCAATGAAGAAATCATTTCTGTTGGTACCTGTAGAGCAGCCAGGCTCCAGCTCAACGGTTGCTGACCATCATACCATTGTTTGGTGTTTTTAAATAAAAACAAAACCTAATTTTATGCTAAATAATATTTTTGCTTCATTTTTATGTGCACTGGACTGTCTTAGAATGATTAATATGTGTTTGTCATTAGAGACGTATGACATTGATATGTCTTTATGGTTTTATTTTTTCTACGATTTCTGATCACCGATTTGTCGGTACAAAAGAACGGTGAACGAATAACCGACATCCTTATCAAGCATATCATGTTTCCCAAACAAGCAAACTACCCAATATTGCTCACACAACATTCTTTCAGATTTTAATATGCAATGGACGTACAATTGCTAACCTTGAGCAGTCAGACATATTGATTTTTGCTATCGCGATTAATTAGCCCTGGTAAGCAAAATAAATGGAACACTTTTTCAACATAAAGAAAAAAGAGCTAATCTATAATCATTTGTAGAGGAAAATCAGAATTTGTAAATAAGTGAAGATGATTTCCTCACAATAAAAATAACTCTGATTGATTCGTGAGGGAAGAACTGTATAGCAAGCAAATAATGCCATTGCAATTTTGAAACATCATGTTAGTAACTGATTATGTAAATCCAAATGTATATATTATGTGATATAAAATAAAATAATTTTAATTAAAAGTTTCAACGTGACGCAAACATATTAGTCACAAATTTCACCTCCCAAAAAATTCGACGATCTGTCTTGAACCTCAAAATGGTTTTTTTTGCTTATCAGGGCAAACAACACTCAGCAAAAGCTGAGGCATGGATTTTTGTACATATAAGAAACTTAAATTCAGAAAAAGATTTTAATGCGAAAATGAGCATATATATTTCAGCTCATTTTAGTCCACCAAGGGTGAGTATATTAATTTTGTGGAGAGGTAAAATGAAAATCGCCAAGGTAAGTACAATGAGTCGTTGTACCTGAATAAGAACCCAACCGATTATCTTATTCTTAAAGTAAGTAGAAACTGAGTCAATTGTTTTCTACTTTTTAGACTCTTATTACTTAGAGATCCACAGAACTGTAATTGATGGATTGCTATAGAAAGGGTGTGTGATGACATTTTTTCTTTGATGCGGTCAAAATTGTATTGACTTAAAACTGTATACGGTAACATTAATCTTGATGTATTGCGATTCTACTGTGTCATTGCTTGTCATGTGTAACGCTAATGTAATGTAACGTAATTGGAAAATAAACTGTTTTATTATTATGTTCTAGTTATCAAGTGACCATTTTGATTAGTAAGTTTTATAATATTTTACATTTAAAAATTTTGAGAATTTTAGTAAAATGTTTTAAAGTGTAAGGTACGTTGAGTAAAGGTGCTGATGAATACATTAACAAATATAAAGGTAAGTATATCCAAGGACAACCGGAATTAAGTATCAGGCCAGGACATCCCAAAAATAAAGATAATATTTGAAGAGTACAAGGGAAGAACCGTTTAATTTATTAGGAGTCTTTCCATAATTGTGTCTTGGTGGACATTGGCGACAGGAAACCTGTTTTCCTTTCGGTTCTCCATTCGTGGTACAAACGCGTGACTCGTGTCTACTGATCTCTGGCGTGAATCAGGGTTGCGATAAAGAAAAACAAAGCGAGTAAACGGTTTCTTTACACAAGTTTAGGCGATTTCTCGCTATCATCGCCAAAGAGGCCTATTGAGGAAAGCCTTCTACGAATTCGAGCGGTTTTACCCCTGTACTCTTCATGTAAACTAGTCGTTTAGGAAATTTCTTCACCGTGTTTGAGGCATCACAACTAAGCTTAATTCAACGGTTCTGCATCCAAATCATTCAAAGTAATTCGAAAATTAGAATAAGTTATAACAAGCTATCATCATTAGGTACAGCTTTTACAAGTCAATTTATACGTTTAACACATTTAAAGATTCAGATAGAGCTATGAATAACTAAACTTGAGAATTGATTTTCAATTTTAATGTTTTGAAATAAAACGTGTGGTAGAGAAGCCTATGAATGCTCTTTGATAGAAATTTTGATAATTTAACGTTAGGTAACACATTTAACAAATATATAAAGTATTAAACAATAGCACATTTTATTTAAGCATCTAATACAAAATTTTAATGGTTAAAGAATAATAGGAACTTTTCCTTAACAACGACTAAATTTGTTATCTTTAGAATACAATGACCAACGAATGCTATGTGGGATTGATGTTCTCATTTGATTTTAAAATTATCAGTTTTTTAATGTTCTTTTTCGATGCATTTAAAAACAACATTCGGTGATTCTTCGGTTATCTATTTTTATAAAAACCAAAATTGACTAAAAAAATTCCACAATTATACGTGATATTAGGAACCTAGGCTGTTCATGTAAAAGCATATTGCATTTAAAAGCTGCAGAAAACCCAAAAGAAAAATTTCAGACTTTTCAGATACTTTTTTACAGCATGATGTATGAATGTCAAAAAAATGAGTAACGAATTATTTAATAACAAATCTGACACAATGCTATATAATCAGATAATTAGTTGAACAAATACAGTAATGTATAGTGATGAATTAAGCATAAGACTATCCCTCTCTCTATTATAGCTCAAGCAATTTTTTCACTTTTTTGTTTTTGTTTTTTCAAATATTTTTGAAAACTAATGTGAGAAAGAGATAAATTATAAGGATATAGTTCTTTTTGATAAAACTATAAAATGTTTTGCCAAATTCGTAAAATGCAAGCTGTATAAAATATGTTTTTTTCTTGTCATATATGAAAAATATTTAATCTTACATTATTAATAGTTATAACTTGCCTGATTTCAAAGTATAGAGTTATGCATTTTTAATAAAATATTTTTAAAAAAATAGTCAAACCAAGATAAAATTCGTTGGAACAGTAATAAGTTGATCAAATATTTAAACACCGAACTACTATTATATCAAAGATAAATATTATCAAAAAGAAACCCTTTCTAATCAAGCGTTATTAATTAAATTTAGACAAATAACAATAAAACAGTAACTAAGCAATTGCAAAAAATTCTGCAGGAAGGAATTTTAATTTGTATTTACCATCAAAAAACAATTAGCCGAAAATTGAAGAGAATGAAAATTTGCATAACAAATTATTCATTGACATTTAAGTAAAAGAACTTTTATATCCGATACCGATATTTTATAAATATAAATAACAGAAAATATTCCGTATTTTAATGTTTCACATATACTTTGAACCTTCTACACGAATTAAAAATAGGTAAACACTTCAAATATAAAAATCCATAATGTTTTCCAAGTGAAATATAAAAAATGAGTAGAAATGTACGTAAACGATACTATTTTATATTGATATTTACTCAGTTACATTAATAAAACGAATCATTTTTCTTTCCATAAAAAAGCATTTCAAGGGTTTTATTATTTCAATTTTCCCCTATATATATCTTACAAATGTAATTTTCTTACCAAGAGTTGCACACTGTAAAAATATTTGTGCTTGCTTTCACCATAATAATGGTTCCTAGTAGCTGCAACGGTTGTGTGGTAAAGTGTTTCACCATATTTTCGATATTGGGTTGAACTGTTTCTCAGGTTCCTGTTTCCAAAACTTGAAAAATAGTTCGACTGAATACCGGAAATATGGTGAAACATTTCACCACACAGACGTTGCAGCTACTAGGAACCATTATTATGGTGAAAGCAAGCACACAATTTTTTCCAAACCTTTTTTTTTAAAGGCGTCAATTGAATTCCTGGCAAAAATAATCAGCAGGGAAAACGGACCGCTTTTCAGCAGCTCATAACAATTTTCTACTTCATTATTCCCCATCTAATATACTTATCAGCACACCCCTCTCAACCCCTTTATTCCCCCCACTTCAAAATTTTTACTACACACAAAGTATAGATTAAAACCCCCCGCCTCTTGACTGAGCAACCCCTCTCAAAATGTATCCATTTGACTCATAGACAGAATGATTAACAAGCTAAGAGTCAGTAGCCTCGCTACGTAAATGGAACTTCGGTTAAAAGGTCTGGCACGAACTACCTTATTATAAAAGGTGAGGCTTGGGTTTACTATGTTTTGGCGAAATATCATTTTTTAATATCGAAAAAGTTTTTTTTTTTCACTTGTGGGGTTATTTTCCTTCTTCAAAAGAGAAAAAAAAGTGTATGACAAATTTAAGGAATTTGTGGTTAACGTTATTATAAAAGATCAAACGCAGAAGGATGTTACATAGTATAATATCTATTTCAGAAAACCGATTTCATACCTACATTACAATGATATGATTTATACGGCGTAGTGGTATAAAAGATATTTTTCAATTAAAGATCATACTTATACAATTGTTTACAATTCATTCGTTGTACTTTTTTATATATATTGATAGGAGAAAATTATAAATCAGAACAACTGTTTTCTCAAGTGGATTCACAGTTGCTTAGGTAACAACATTAATATCTTAAAATATTATTTTATTATCCAGTTTTACAGAGTAAAGTTATACCAAATTTTCAGGATAGACTTTCCACTCGTTTCCTTACTCATTGTCTCTGATGTCCCTGTGATAACTCCTAAAACTAAAAAACTAAACGCGCCGGCGCAACAGCCCATTACTGGGCCAAGGCCTGCCGGTAAGGTGGTCAGCCTCACGCGGCTGGGATAACTCCAAAACAACTTATAACAGTAAATAGTTTGCATATTGCATCGTTTGACCGAATTCCGACCAGTTCCAGAATATAACCAGCAAACACTAATTTAACCATGGAAAAAAATCTTAAACCACACACAATTTTACCACACTCCTTGCCGACCTAAGATGGGTGAATATAAATATGCTATGGAGAAGATCCTTCCGCACATGTAAAGAGTTCCATAAATTATTTGTGAATCCATCCAGAAAACATGTTTAAAACATTAATTTCGTTTAAGGTCTAACAGATTTGAATATTATTTGAGAAAATTTGGAAATTTTACCAGAATGAAAAGTGTATTTTGTTTAAAGTGTATTCAGATCATTTGGTATGTAAACACTACCTTACAAGAGTTTCCAACTAACGGACCAATCGCGCTTTTCCTACTGCCTTTTTACTATTTGTTTTTACCCAAGTTAGGTTGGCACGGAGTGTAGTAGAGATTTCACATAGTTTCCACTTTTACTCAAATAAACACTACGCCCACACAGATTTACGCATACAAATCTATTATAACCGATACCGATCTAAATTAAAAACAAAAGCCATCTGTTCAGCGTGCAGATGGTGCAGTAAATCGTGAAGCTACGCCTTTCACGCAACAAGAAGCGTGACTGTAACAGCAGGTGGGACATCAGTGCCCATCCCCATTAAAAGGCCCATTACGATCGACTTTGCGTAACTATCTGGTCAGCCGCCCACATGGGCAGATGGGACAGTGGATGTGTGGGTACTTTCAGAAAAACTCGTATTTTTATATTAAATTTCCCTCAGTTTCACTAATAATTTGATCAAAGACATTTTCAATTTAATCCTTTCAGTCCCAATGACAATTTGGCATCATTTAAAAAAAATTCTGATCGTCTATAGCCATTTATGATATCAAAAAGCTCTTCAATCGATTCTTCAAACTTTTTCGATTTGGAAATATTTTTTATTAATCTTATAAGATGTCAGCCCTATTATTATTATTTTTTTTAATTTTGATCCGAAACATGATGATGCCAAATGGCATCACTGGGACTGAAAGGGTTAATTGAGGAATCGTTTGCGGTTTGGGGATTTCATATGTTTTCGCACCACTTTTTACTTAAAATCAAAGAAAAAGGGCTTCAATGTACGTAAATATTCAGTAAGCCAAGTTGCCAGTAAAATTTCTGTTAATTGAAGGAAGATTGTTTGAAAGTGTGTGAAGGCATTGGGAAATAAAAAGTAAGGGTTCCGTTTGAGAAAGAATCTCGTTATTGTTTTTAAAAAAAAAAAAACATTAATATCTTTAACTACAGATACTGTACCGCGTCATAAGTGGAAAGGTAATGTTTCATCCATTTAAGAGGAATGGTCATTTTTACACGTACAGTATACTATATGGAGAATCACACTAGCGAATAATGGTATAAATCACTCAGAAGAATTTTTACTTGGCTTTTATACATGTTCTGATCAGTTAAAACCTCTTAACTTAAAAAAATTCAATATTTTATTGTATTCACGAAATCATTCATGATAAAAGCCAATTTTGGGGCATTCAAAATCAGGGGCCCAAGGGGTGGAACTTATGGGTCAAAGCAATGACCTTGCCATGTTAACTGCCCGCAAGGGAAAAATACTAATCTGTAAGGACCCATCGAAGGTTTGCGCTCTTTTGTTTTATTGTTTGGCGCTTTTCTACTACATGGATCCACATCCACGAGATAATTACATCAGGTATTATTAAAAACAACCTTTATTAACTAAACAGATTTCAAACTTTTCAGTATATTTTGTTTTTATAAATGATTTACATGGCGGCAAAAAATATTAATAAAATATTAAAATATTATTGCCGTCCTGCAAGATGAACGGCCCTGATGAATCAGATGAACAATCTTATCCGTAATGCCTAATAATGAACTATCAGTTACATATCAAACTAGGGTAGATAAAAGCACTTTTTCACATACATAAACATAGACCATGAAAGACACACAAAACAATTTTAATAAAGAGAACTGTTACAAATTTGGTTCGACGTTTTAGCAAACATTTGGTGCCTATTTAGCTGCAAGCAACATTTATTAGTACATGTCAACATTTATTGGTTCTACGACCGACACCATTTTTTGGTTAACCCTTTCTTTATTAAAACGTCCCAAAACGTCCGAACAACTAAGGATTCGATAATGTTGTTCCTATCAAATATTTCGAAAAAGCAAAAATCCGTCGCGTGTAGCGTAAGGGTTAAAGAAACAATTTTCGCGTCCAGTAATTTACATGCCAAAAGAAAATACAAAAAAAAAAACCTAATCGCCAAAAAAATAAAACTACACAAGGAAGAAGATTCTTCGAATACCGATCAAAACCTTTCAAGAGTGTGTTTAATATTTTTGAGATATTTTCCTAGAAGAGTATCTTTTAGAAAGAACGATATCTCAAAAAACAATAAAATAAATCTATTTCGTATAAAAATCCCTGACGTTAATTAATATATCTATAAAATACCACTCACATACAAAAAAAATTAGGAAGAGAGTGTGTATAAATAGGAGTTTTGTGTATAAAGTATCATAATAATATAATTTTTAAATCTTATACAATTAGACCACTTGCAAAGTGAATAAACTATAGTTATATAATATATAAGTTCACTAAAATTTATTCTTATATGGTTATTCAAAATCAGTAAACAAACGACCAAAACGTATTTAGCCCATTCAAAAATTTTGGTGGACGTTTATTTCTCCTCATGGTCATTCAAAACAAACCATCCATTGCCGGAGGGGGCTCGTCAAAACCATCACACAAAAAACCCATGAAGGGTGTGCATTTGGGGGATATTTTCGTAAGAGAGTATCCTAATCAATAATATTGGGAAGGAACCCTATCCACATTTGATCACTTGCAGTGGATAGACTATACCGATGACATCAGGCCCCTTTCGCAAAAGTTCCTCGCCTGGCCGAACCTAGCCCCAAGTCCTCTGGGACTCGGTCGGGAGATGTAAAGCATAGTTCTCATCTCTTGCTATGAGATAACGCACAAGATGACTTCTTCCCCCACTCCCCCCTACGACAAAGCCCCCACGTGACTTTCTGCCCCCCCTTTTCCCCCCAGGGGGAGAAATGGGGGATTGCATCAGGAAAAATGGATCGGCTGGGTGTGAATGGGGGTGGCAGAGTTCATAGAAATATTTTGGAGTGGATCCTAAGTAATATGAGAGATTCCCGGAAACGGTTGAAGAAATATGGGTGGGAAATGAAGGATCGGTTTCTTTTGTGTTTAACGAAGGTGTTTTTGGTGATTGTTACAAAAATGGGCGGAAGTCAGGCAGGTAAAGAAGATTCTTGAAGCGTTTTACACTGTGCTTCATATTGAGAAGAGACGGATATATTTCATGTGACTTATTTTTTGAGGCATATTAAATAGTTTGTGTACATTTTTTACTGCACTAACATTTTACAATGTTTGAAAAATTACTATTAGTAATTGTCTTTAAAAATGAAATTAATTTTCTAAGTATTGGTATTACTTGAAAGTATAGCAATACTCATTTTATTTCTATCTAAAAATTTCAATGAAAACAATTTGAATAGGTTTAAATGGTTGGATAATATGGATGGCAAATGAAGGATCGGTTTCTTTTGTGTTTAACGAAGGTGTTTTTGGTGATTGTTACAAAAATGGGCGGAAGTCAGGCAGGTAAAAAAGATTCTTGAAGTGTTTTATACTGTGCTTCGTATTGAGAAGCGGCAGATAAGGATATATTTTCACGTGACTAATTTTTTCAAGTATAAAATGTAGTTTGTGTAAATTTTTTACAGCGATAAAATTTTACAATGTTTAAAAGGGTACTATTAGTCCAGTAACCAGGTAGTCCAAAGGGGGTGTTTCAGGAAAAAAATACAGAAATTGTTTTCTCAACGGTTTTATATGTTTTCGAGGGTGCTGAATCCGAATATCAACTTTGTTAACAAATTCGGACATGGGAACATTAAAAAAAATTGAAAAAATCCCGAAATTTTACCTCTTTTTTGGTTTTTTCCTTCTAGCTGGAAAAGTATTAATTTCTCAACAAAAACGTCATTACAAAAGTTAAAGTACTTTAAACAAGCTAAATAAAAGTCATTTACACTATTTATGTCAGATTAATAGCTTAGTTGCTACAGCGCGCTGAAAATTGGGCAATTCCCCCTGAATGTGAAAAGTCCGAAATTTTCACTTTTAGCACACACACACGCAAAATAGTACTGTCGAAATAGAGTTAGGGGTGGAGCAAATTGAAACACAAACTAATCTTGTTGCAAATGGTAGGAAACATGCATCTAAGGAACATAATAAAAATCACAACCCGAACTGTCGCTCAAAATTTGTTTTTTAGCTGCAATCTTGAAATAACGTCAATTTTTTTTTTTTAAAGTTACAATAAACTGTAATAAGTCAAGTTTGGTATCAAATTAAAGGAAATTTTACGCTAAAAAATGAATATACCATTGGTTTTACAACCTTAATATTTACAAAGATTATTTTTGAAGGAAATGATGAGAAAACGGGCGAAAAATTTTCGGAAAACGGTAAAAAAATATTGAACAAACTCTCATGAAATGTTCGAAAAGAATTTAGAAAGAATGGCTGAAAGTCAACAGGGAACCTGGTTTAAAATCATTTGAAATGCAGTGAAATAACTTATGCAATGAGTTTGTTGACCAATGTTTTCCGTTAATCTAACTCATGCAATAATGGTGAAAGATTTTGTATATCTAAACAAGGTAATGCGAACAATGTGCTCCATATATGTTATGTTTGGTTTTTCATACCCATCAAATACTACAGTGGTGGAAATTGATTTATGAACTACCATTCTTTTCACCAGATATCGCTTTGTATTAAGTGCTAACAATTCAAATTTTGTGTGTTGGATATTCAGAGCACAATAAAGGAATTTCACACATAATTTTTTTCAAAAAATGATATATTTTTATTTAATATCTAATTTTAGTTTTTAGGCATGTCAAATGTTGGAAATTGATTTATGAACTCAAATTTATTTTGAACCCAGGTACCAAATATTTTAACTAGTTCTTCATTTGAACTTCAGGGGAGCTTACTATCAGTGTTTATAAATAAGATTAAGGCCAAATTTGTTGAAATTTATCTGTTTTATTCCAATTTTACTAAATAGGAAAGCTTGCGAGACTGCCTGAAACCAAAAAGGCAAAAAATGACCCTTATATAATATTGTAACAAATCTATAAGAGAAATTAGCATATTAATTAAAAGATCAATAAATATAATTCATAAATATTTGAAGAATCATTCTGACTTCGGCAAAAACAATCATTAAAAAAGGTGTAACCCTCGTGGGACGAGGTACAAAAGCAAGATTATTGACTGGTATCCCAAAAAAATACCATCTATGTCAGCATTTGTGCATTACAAGACGATTTTGTTATGATCTATCACTTCTGTAACTCCCAGAAGAGTAGGACAAATATTGATATCGTCGTCGAACTTGAAATGTTCCAAAATGAAGGCTGGTCCAAAGCTTACTCTTCACCATAAGAACAGGCTATTAAAATATAGTCGTAACTACATGAAAATGGATTGGGTGGAGGTGGAGGGAGAGAAATGGGAAAAAAGTGACATTTGCTGATGAAAAAAAGTTCAATTTGGATGGACGTGATGGTTTAAAATGTTATTGAAAGGATCTTCGGAAATAACCAAGATCTGTCTTCAGCAGAAATGTTAGTGGTGGAAGTTTGATGGGTTGGGCCCCGATATCTTATGATTGAAGAAACAGGGTTATGTTTCTGAATTGCTGACAAACATCACTTTATTGCAGATTAGTTCTAGAAAATTCTTTAATTCCTTTTTTGCGTTGCAAAACTATGCTTTTGATTAGATTTTTATGCATGATAATGCAAGTATCCACATTTCAAACGAAATTAAAGACTGTTTAATGAACTAAGTGTTGTTCATTTAGATCATCCTGCCAATAGCCATGACTTAAACCCCAAGAATAATGTCTGAGATCAATTGGTTTGAATAATTTACTCAAATGGAGTATGGTTTTAATGAAGTGTGCATCAGTTATAGAATAGAAGGACTTAATCATTAAAAACTGCAAATTGCTTGACCCAAACTTGACCCAAAGTTTTGTGTTGTCTATGAAAAAAAAAATCAAGGAAGCATTAGCGACAACAAATTGTTTTTGCAATTATTAATTGAGATTGAATGCAAAAGTTCATAAATCAATTTCCCTATGCTAAAACTAAAATGTCAACAAAATAAATAGTTACGAATTTATATAAAATTTTATTTACGTGTATTGTTTATAACGCAAATCCTGTATAGTATATAAAATTTAAATCGATAAAAAGGCATTTAATAAAGAAATACTGTTAAAAAACTGTCAGTTCATAAATCAATTTCCACCACTGTATTATAACTTTTCCCATAAATTCTGTTGACATTGTACAAGTACTTCCATGTGACATCCCCAAATGTTGTACAAGTGTTCCAGAGAAATTAATGCACAGTTATCAAGCACGTAGGAAATACTTTGCTGGGCACAAAGAGTCTATTGAATTTTATTATTATTAATGGAATATGATGAGTTTGCAATATATTTGTCCGTTTTATTCATTCGTCGATTGCTATGGTCTATAAATGAAGTTGGTAACTTTTATATAGCTCGTAATTGAATTTTTCGTACTGTCCTTTACTATCCAAGCAGATGTAACATGTAAGCTTCGCATCCTGTATGTTAAAAGGACCTGAATTTATTCGATGAGTTTCACCAGAAAGGACCGTTATTCTACTCCTTTTTCCATAGTTTTATCGTAGCGCTTAGTACTTTTTCTAATGAAGTTCCATCTCTAAAGGTATGGGTAGACCTAGTTTATTTTGCTTCAAATCATGTCACGTTAGACTCCCTGTTCTGCAATATATATTATTCCATTAACGTAAAATTCTACGAAGCACTTGAAAAAATCAGTGGATATATTGCCCACACACACACATTGCGGTCTAAAATGTAGGGGTAAGGTGGGTAAGTGGGTCCACCTTTTTGGCATAATTCGACTTTAAACTTCTCATACCACTGGGTATAATCGGGCCTAACAAACTTATTTTTTTGTGTGGTCCATTTCTCATATGTTATAAATGTACCATGCAACCTTAACACAAATTGGCAAAATAATAAATTTAAAAAATAGGTTTTTCTTTTTGGTCATCCGAGTGGCCCACTTGCCCGCGCAAGGTGGGGTAAGTGGACCACCCCCCCCCCCCCCCCCCCCCCCCCCCCCCTAACTATATTTTTACAAGATAATCTGGTATCGAGATATGGTAGTTCCAAGTGGAATAATCTACAGGATTTTTTGAGTGTTTGAAAAAAAAAGCAATGAAATATCTTTTTTTAAAATAGTTCCCCCATAGCAACTTTTTCTGGCACGCAAGCTTACTAAAAGAAAAAATGCGTTAATTTTCATCTAGTCATTTTTGCATGTAGTGTAAAAAAAAATGTTAGGGCTACAGATTTTAAACTGGCCTATGTCAATGAATAATGCTATGAATAGGGAATATGACTAACCCATGAATCATTGAATATGACTTTTTTTAAGTATATTAAAGAGTTGGGGCAAGTGGGCCACCCATGGCCCACTTACCCCGCCATTGTGGTGGCCCACTTACCCCAAACGCGGGGCAAATGGGCCACCCCATTTTCTTTTAACGTTATCAACATCACAAGTACATGACACTACAAAAAGATACTACGTTTTATACACTTTCAAAATATAAAACATTTTGTTTTGTATCATGAACCGTTTGGAAATAAATAAAAAAAATAGTATGATGGCGTGAATTACGAAGAGATGCAATTTTAAAAATTTTCACAAAAAGGATTGTACCTCGTTACATACTTTAATGAAAATGATGCCATAATGTTTCCTGCATCTTTTGGGGTAAATACGTAAAAATATTGTAACAGATTTTTTTTACGTCCATAATTCGGGAAATGCCAGGGGGGGGGGTGGCCCACTTGCCCCAATGGCCCACTTACCCCACCTTACCCTATTACCTTGTTAAGATCTACAAAATCTTTCGTCCTTCTTGCTTGAGTTAGATTAACGAAAACACTGGTCAGCAAACTCATTGCATAAGTTATTTCACTGTATTTCGAATGATTTAAAACCAGGTTCCATGTTGACTTAGTTATTCTTTTCAATTCTTTTGATACATTTCATGAGGGTTTGCTCATTATTGCTTATTATTGGGGACTCCATGTTTTTTATTCACTGAAACATGGCTCTGGGTCGCAAACTTTTGTTGTATATCTCAATAATGACAAGGAGTGCCGTGGCGTGCAGTGAAATTTTTCGGCCGTTCTCTCATCGTTTCCTTCTAAAATCATCTTTGCAAATATTTAAGTTTTAAAACTAAGTGTATATTCTTTGTCAGCATAAAATTTCCTTTAATTTGATACAAACTTGACTTATTATGGTTTATTGTAAATTTTAAAAAAAATTGATGTTTTTTTCAAGATTGCGGCTAAAAAACTTATTTTGAGCGACAGTTCGGGTTGTGATTTTTAGTATGTTCATTAGAAGCATGTTTCCTACCATTTGCAGCAAGATTAGTTTGTGTTCCAATTAATTCCACCCCTAACTCTATTTCGACAGTACTATTTTGCGTGTGTGTGTGCTGAAAGTGAAAATTTCGGACTTTTCCCATTCAGGAGGAATTTGCCCGATTTTCAGCGCGCTGTAGCAGCTAAACTATTAATCTGACATATATAGTGTAATTGGCTTTTATTTAGCTTGTTTAAAGTACTTTAACTTTTGTATTGAATTTTTTGTTGAGAAATTAATACTTTTCCTGCTAGAAGGAAAAAACCAAAAAAAGGGGTAAAATTTCGGGATTTTTTCCATTTTTTTTAATGTTCCCATGCTCGAATTTGTTAACAAAGTTGATATTCGGATTCAGCACCCTTGAAAACATATAAAACAGTTGAGAAAACAATTTCTGTATTTTTTTCCTGAAAAAACTACCTGGTTACTGGACTATATTAGTTATTGCCTTTAAAGATAATATAAATTTTCTAAGTATTTTTATTACTTGAAAGTATGGCAATACTCATTTTATTACTATTTAAAAATTGCAATGAAAACAATTTGGATAGGTTTAAATGCGATAACTTTAATATTACTAAAAAATTACTAACAGAATAAAAAAAAATCTTTTCATGAAATAAAGTTTAAATTAGTTTAATAACCAAAAAAATTTACACTTATATAATGATATTACAGAACTATTTTACACAGCACAATTTTTAATTACAGAACGTCTATATTACACCAACATTTTTCGGTGGTTTCTCAATCTAAATTATTAACCTTATTAATCATTATTAGGTAATCTATAATTAGGTACAATTGCACCTTTTCTTCGTATGACTAGAATCGACCATTTGCGGCGTTTAGGAAGAATGCCGTCCATTGCCTGATTTTCTTGGCCGTTGACCCGTTTTAAAAATCAATTTTGATCATTCAGCTAATAGATAAGGCAATTAATTTAGTAATGAACAATTGTTAAATCAAATAAAAGCTCTAGAAAAACACCATAAGAAATTATTCAACAAGTCGTTTTTACTATATTTATGAATGAAGTTTGAAGCTGCTGTTTATATAAATCTTTTTAAATATTTAATATCATAAGGTTTTGCACCAATAACGTTTAAATGCATTAATTAGCTCGCTATCTAATATCTTGAGTACAGAGCCATTCTTAGACAATTCTAGCAGATCTTATAGTCTAAGGTTACATAAAAAGTGTTGAATATTTTTTTCTGAGGTAATCGAGACATTGAATGGAAGTAATTGAACATTAACATTTCATTAAAGCATAGAAATAATTGGTATAAACCTTATTCCTCTAATATTAGACTCTAAAGTTATTGAAATTTTTACAGAGTATAAAATGACTTCATATGTATTCTTTATAAAAATTACTAACGTTTGACAACGTCCATATTTTTAAACAACAATACACAAATTGGTGTCTCCTGCATTTGCCAAAAAAATTTCTGACTTAAATACGTTGGTCCTTTTATTGAAAAAAGTTTGCCAATAGAAAGAAAAAAATGAATTGAATGAAGTTCACAAGTACTTCGCTCATTGTTGTTTTCTCTGCGCATGAAATACGTGCAAGGAAAAACGGGTTCTACAGATACAAGTTAATGCGGTAACTTAGGTGCCCCTTTCTGGTTTTTTTTTAATTAAATACGTTAGTCTTTTTATTGAAAAAGTTTGCCAATAGAAAGAGAAAAAAAAAGTATGAAGTTCACAAGTGCTTCGCTCATTGTTGTTTTCTCTGCGCTTGAAATACGTGCAAGGAAAAACGGGTTCTACAGATACAAGTCAATGCGGTATTTTAGGAGCTCCTTTTCACTCATGTGAATACAAAACGAAATATAGTAATATGTTTTTTTAAAATATTAGAAATGCTTTTAAAAATAGTATTAATGTGTTGTAATATGAAAATTTATGCAGAAAATATAGTTTGTTTTGCTTTAATCGAAACAAATGTATAGAAGGTTTTTAAATTATGGATTTGTTGACCATTGCACAAAATAATCTAATAAAAAGCACTTTTTGTAATAAAATCGATCTTAAAATTGCTTTTTTACAATTCAGAGAAAATATCAGATTAAATAATTTTTCATCTAAATATGTAAGGACAGTGAATCTACTATTAAGACGTTTAGTCCAGTTATTTTGGGTGTATCTTATTTAACTTCATGTGATATTGAGGTCCAGGAAAAGCTGGCAAAGTAATTGAATATCCTTCTAAAACATCTACCTGAATTTTTACTTTGATTTTTGTGTTTATATTGAGTAAAGGTTCATTAGTTCTTATGTTTTGCATTGCTGAGTTCGTTGAGTTCTTTCTTTTTTTCCGTTGCTAGGTGTTGGGTACAGTTGTGGAATATAATCTTATGATTTACAGCAAACCGAAACGATCGTTCTATTCATGCTCTGCCCTTCAGACGTAGTAGAATGAAATGAGTGTTGGGGGCCCAAATGGCAGAGTGGTTTGTATCGCAGACCATTACACTAGCAATTAGCGTGCTATAACGGGTGCGGGTTCGATTCCCTCCCTCGCCCTGGTTGTACTTCCTTTCTATGTGATAGTAAAAATTCTTTCTGTGTCTCTCTTACTTGACGAAGACTTATAAGGGGTCTCTGATCAGGCACACAAGTTGGAATCTATATGTGCCTACCCTACTCTACTGAGTGTTGTGATTCTTATTATTTATTTTTGTATTGAAACATATATTTAATATTGTTTGTTACAATGTGACCAAATGGTTGGTGTTAAGGCTTTTGTGATGGTTATATTTAATTTATTCATTTCATTTTTTATTGCCAGTGTTAAACTATACTTAACTGTCAAATTCCCTTTCAGGGACATGTCTAAATTGTGGAAGTGGCGCACAATAGATAGCAGAATCTGTCACGTGTGTGTGAGCGCGTGTGTGTTGTGCCCGTCTTACTTGACGAAGGTTTATAAGCGGGTCTCTGACCAAGCACACAAGCCTGAAAATATATGTGTGAACCTACCTATTGTTAAATTAAATTTTAAGCAATATAAAAATGAGTAAAAACTTCCCCTATGTGCAACCAGGCTAGACATTTCTCAAAACAAATCAATATGAGAAAAAACCCACCCAGGACAAATATAAAAAATTGGGGTAGGGGGAATACACCAACTCAGCCGTGGGAACATCATCAGTAAAAGTCGATAAACCACCAACGACCCAAATAAAACAAAACATCTCAAACAGAACCAAAATCTATCGACATCAGCGTTTGTATATTTATTGGTCGGGTTGGCTCGCCAAAAAAACGTGCACATTAAATCCTTGTCCCCATCTCTCTTCACGGCTGCTCAGCAGACCCTATGACCATGTTCTCCAGGAATATAAAAACCTATTCCAAGTCTCACGCATGTTGTAAATCTGGGCGAATTCCTGAAGCCGATGCCACATCATGGAATAGGGTGGAGAGTTCGGTTACGTTTCGGGTCTACTTCTCTCAATAGCTGGGTGGGTTGGCTTGACAAAGCTGTACTGTATATAGACGGTATGTGAAAAGATTTATTTAACAGGGTTTGTAAAGATAGGCTTAAAAATAAAATTTCAATGTAAGTAAATGAATTTTAAGTTTACATTATTTTTTACAGAAATCTGTAAAAATTTGAATCAAGATTTAGAAAGAATTGACAATACAGATTTTGTACAGAAAGTAGCTGTAAGTAGACCATATTAAGAAAAGCTGTTTACTTGACAGGTTTTGGCCTGAAAAAAAGTTAAATGCAAGTCTATGAATTTTAAACTTTTGATATTCCTTTTACAGACATCTATTGAAATTTGTAACCCTTGAGTTTTAAATGTAAGCAGTATATTTTTTGTATATACTTTTTTTTGGTGAAGTAACTTGGTTAGGAAGCATTTTTGTATCCTACCCTTTTATGAATGTTAATATTCTGTTCCCTGGTCTCATTTTCGAATTCGGAAATTATCAACGAAACCTTAAACCAACTATCCAATATCCATTTCATTTCATTTTCCTAAGGGAACATGAGGGGTTGTAAGAGTAAGTTTGAAATATAATGACGTATATTTAACTCATTCTGGACCAAACCCAGTAGCAGCTTTTCCACCCCAACCAAGAGAGTTTGTGTGGCTCATAGGCAGAGAGAAATGGAAAAATCTGGACTTAAAGCTGGCGTGGCGAGAACCCTGCGAAACCTAACACGTAATATTCGAGAGCACATGCTAAGGTCCCTCGGTGGGCTAGAGGACGGTATATGGAAGTGGTATGGAAAGAGGGGGAGTGAAACCCGTAGCCAGGATCTATCTATTTTCTTTCTTTAGCCTTCTTGCATTCTTTTTTTCTCTTTATTTTGTTCAACCGAAATGGAAATATCACGTAATCGAGGGGCAATGCACATGACCGAAATATTTCGAAACTAGGAGAAAAAAATGAATAAAAAAGTATCCTCTCTCTCTCTTAAACTTTTCACATTTTGGAGATGCAAAAGTTTGTTCCCATCTGGAAAACGAAGTGATGTTTTTCGATTGAGGGAAAAGCTTGAAATACGAGATCTGGAAGAAAGGATGGGAAAAAATAACAGCATCTCCAGTGTTTGTCCTCAATAGAGTATTGAATCAGATTTCACTTCGAGGAATATGCCAAAATGCTTACAAACAGATTTGAAATATTTCTTTCTTTTTTGTGTGTTTCCACTGAATTTTGAGTATTATAAATGTTTTTGCGAGATTCCAAGCCATCCTACGGTTTGTCGGACTTTGAGAAATATCAATGTATATTCTTCAAATGCTGAATTGAAGCTAAGACGAAATTAAAATCTTTTTGTGCTTCCCTTATTCGATTCAAAATCTCAAACGGATTTGGTCTAAATGTCATACTGTAAAATTAAAACGACTTTGAAAATTATACCTATTTATATGACTCAAATATAATTCATATGAAATATTCAAATCATAAAATAAAATTTTTTTAACAAACAATAATCCAGAAATTTCGAAGTATATTTAATGTTTTCTTCATGTCATGGGTTTTTATTTATCTTTTCTTATATTCTTATATATCATATTTCTAAAAAATTCGAAAGAAAATTTGCTTAACAAATATTGTTTCAAACCTGCTAAGATGAGAAATATCAACGAACATAAAATTACGGTTATTTAGCCGTATTTTTTTAGTTATTTAACTGTAATTTTTCAAAGAAATTTCTAATAGTGCAAGGGGTCATTGGTAAAGGTTCAAAAACAATGGAAACATGGCGAGAAAAATTTAGTGATATTGAAGTTGAACTTTGATTCCTTGGCGATTTGAAAGCATTGTGATTTGGTGATTCTGATTGACTCTTTAAGGGATAAGGAATCCGACTAAAGTGTCATAGTATGAGATTTTAAATTTGAATTTCTTAATTAAAATATTACATTTCTGTAGTAGATGGTTATAATGGATCATCCAAGCTTTAAATTAAAAAAAAAATTATAAAACTATGAAGAGTATCCTTTATTTTAAATTATGCGTATTGCTGGAAAGCCTTACAGCCGGTGAAGGGGATATGCCCTGCGGGTGTATCTCTCAGAGGGCAAATTTAGGATTGATTGGGTTTTGATTGTATTTCGCATTAAAAGTGATTTATTTCCGAATAGTTGTTTATTCAAATTTAAATACTGGTAAACTATTTTAATTTTTTTAATTACAAATAATATTGGATACATAAAAAAAACTTAAAATTATCTATAATTGAATGAATAAACACACATTTTGGATTTAAGCTTTCATGAAAATGAAATTCTAAAAATAAAATTAAGATCCAGAAAAATATAACCCGTTAACATTGGAAGCCTAAAGTATGATTTCGTAATTAAATATTATTTTAGGTTTATAAGTTTTTTTCGGAAGAAATTTAGGAAAGTAATCTTTTTAAAATGTCATGAAAATCAAGCTTATTTGAATTTCTGACATTTTACTTATCTAAAAATCAAATGAAATTGCTTTAGTTGTTCCTACGATTTCCTTTTATCAATTCAAAAATGTTTGCAGAAGATTTTACAGCGATAAGAACAAGTTTAGCATTTTTTTCGCATTCGAATTCAAAATAGAATTGAAAATAAATAATTTCGACTCAGTGTCTACACTCCCTTTTTATACTCTTTTATTCACTCCGAAATCTCACTTTATGGTAATTTTTTTTCTCCATCCAAGCGCTTGGTTGAATTTCATCCAACCTAATTCCTCCATTATACCTGCGTTGACTTTTATTTGTCGCTTCTGCCTCATTTAAATTCAAAGCGCAACAGCAACGCATTTATAAACGCATGGCCAATTTTCTTTAAATTCCTGCGCTTAAGCTATGACTTTCAATATCTCTTAAATTCGGTTAGACGGAAATGTAACTAACACTTTTGTCGAAATTAGTCAACAGTTTTACGAATGATATAAAAAACAAACAAACCTTAGTATTTCTTTATTGGATAAAATGGTATCTCGAAATCGATTCTATATTACAATTTCCATTAAACTTAATATTAATTCTTAAATTTTTAATCATATTTCACTCAAACGCAGTTAACAGCCAGTTACAAGTTTCTCAATCGAGCACTTTTATCTACTTTGAAAGCAAGCAAAGCGGACGGAATTTACATTAAAAAAATTCAACTTCCATTTCAAGAAGGTGGGAGAAAATAGAAAAAGTAACATCGAGTTAGAGAGACAAAATTACGAAAACAGATCTATTTTAATCTGGAGCCGAGGCATTTTGTAATTGCTTTTAGTGGTGATACGCAAGCCTTTGAACCGCGGTTACTTTCACCGTTTTCTCTTTGCTTTTGTTGAGCTTCAAAACTGGCAATCAAATCGCTTTCGGGATAATCGGAAAGTCACGGAATTTATTTTGTTTTCCGCGACTTTCGACAGCAAATAATATATTCGAGGAGGAGAGAAATTTCGCTCTTCGGATCGGAATTTACGTATGTACTTTAGAGCCATACTAAAGTAAGTCCTGAAATAAGATTTATATTTATTTTTTCTAAATGTTCATTTAATATTGTTAAAGAATATTTCTCTTATTTGCAGTTACAATTTGAAAGGTAAATAAATAAAATTTTCTTGAAGAAGATGTAGCAGAAAACTTGCAGTTTTTATGCCTTTAATTGTCAAATCACAGTTACTTAGTTTGCAATGTAAAATTCTTCACTCTTAAAACAAAAGAATGAAATCCACTCCTGCAGGATAAGTGCATTTTCAACACTGGAAAGGAGTGAATATTAACCCAGATTGAAGTAAAATCACTCGTTTGGAGTTATCCTGCCGGAGCTTATCCACTCCTATAGGGGAAGTGCATTTTCGACACCGGAGGAGTGAAAATTAACTCCGACTGAGTTAAAATCGCTCGTTCGTTTTAAGAGTTTTAATATATATGAAAGGTTGTAGTCTTTATTTTATTAAGCTAACAGAATTTGTTTTAATTGTGTGGGTATGAATTGTTTATAGATTTTTTTTTTTTTTTAAGTTTTGGTTGAACTAAAGTTGCACAATAGAGCTACATTAAGGGCATTTATTTTTAATTACAATTGAAAATTATTTTGTCAGTTTAATTTTATTTATTTGTGTAAAACTCCAATTACTCAATATACAATATTTGAACAGTTTTTGAATATTTGTCAATACGTGAATACAAAAAAAAAACACTATCATAATTTTTTTTAGAATATAGTTCAATAGTTGAAACGGTATTCAAACCCACAATTATGTAGGAGAAAGACGACAAATTTACACATTATCCTTCAACTACAAGGTCTAAGAGGAGAGAATATTTAGTTCTTACTTATTGACGACGAAGAAGGCTGAGTTTTATTTTTGCTTTTAAACCCATCCCGTGCGTAAAAAAACTTTTGTAACCTTTATAAATCCTTAAAATTTTATGACATAAAGTCATATATTGAAAAAAAGCTTTACGCATTTCTCCTAGGGGCTAATGCCATTCGTGACAGACATGACATAAACAACTTTCTTAAAGTACTAAATGTTAATTGACTGTTAAAAATTACCATGGGGTGATGCAAATAAAGGTCTTGATTATTAAAAAACGCTGAAATTTTCATTCAAGAGAAAATACTTGAAATTAATTGGGTTAAAATATGCCGTGACTGACATGACAAAATTGAGACACATATTTTGTGGGATCTTATATTATTACCATTTGCTCTTAATTGGTATGCATTTCATGTCTAGATTTTTTTTGGAATAATATAAGATTCTGATGTGCCAACCAAAAAGAAAAAAATTAAGAAATTTGTAAATAGTAAAATATTATAAATATTTATTAGCGTGACTGACATGACAAATGTGACAGACATGACGAAGTTCTATATTTAACTCAAATTTTAAAATTAATGTTCGAATTTTTTACGAACTGTTTATTTTGAGGTATAAAAAGAGAAAATAAAGTGTCAAGGATTATTGCCGAGTTGATTTTGTTTAAAATAAAAAAGTTGAAATTAAAAAAATAATGTCCATGAAGCATTTTTGTGGAATCAACCTATATACTAACACATTAAAAACCCACTCAAGTCCTTGTTAGACTCCTGGTCCAACACAGAAAGTTAACACGCATTTTACACCGAGCTAAACTCCTCATCCCAATCTGATTTCTGGCTAACAAAAGGGTCGAGCAGGTCCCAATTCTGCGGTAATAAGCGGTCTCGGTCATCCTATTAGCCGAAGAGCCCCATTGAGTCATGCGTAATAGGGTTATTGCTGGACTGACTCTACACCTGCGTACCTTATTACCCCAGAGGATATTACGCTTTCGCCAGGGATGGCTAATATTTGGCGGGGGAGGGGGGGAACGTCTGTGAGCAATTAGGTACACGCGCCTAATATATTATAAACTAATTAGTTAGTATAGTTAATAAAACACAATGGAAAAAGTAGGTGAAAGCTTTTTTTTCGTATGATAAGTCGTATGCTTTTGATAGGAAGTTCAAAGCTTGTTTACCTTGTCTACCAAAACTAAATGTTTGTGAAATAAACACTTATTTGAAAAATATATAAGTTTTTACTAAAAACACACATACATAACTCATGGCAATTGTATATATGCTTTGCTGGCAAAAATTGCTCAATATAAACTATATTTTTTTGGCAGTGTACATTTAACTGATCAATATTTCTGAAAAGCTAAAAAATTAACTCTTCTTTTAGATGAAATTAAATTAACATATTTCAGTTGATAAGATGTTTACTACATTTCTTTTGCATTCCAATAACCAATAAAGTCTACAGTACATTTTTGTTAAAAATAATATAAATGCAATGTTAATATTATTATCTTTAAATCATAATTGTGCCATTTTCTCTTCTTTCTGCTAGTTCCTAATCACAAAACAGTTAATAACATTTATTAATAGTCCACCCACTGTTAAACCCTTTACGATTTTATGAGTGAAGACTTGTTGACTAAACTTAGGTGAACCATTTTAAAATTATAACAATTATAGAAAAGCCCTTTTACTGAAAAGATGGTTAAAAACTTCATATTTGATGTCATATAAAAGAGGCTCTTACGCCAGTTAAGGCCGTTATACGTGCCTTATAACCAATTAGAATTTTTGAATAATTATTTTTTCTAATGGTTTTGTATCTGCTCACTTCATGATCAGACTAAATATGCAATAAAACCTTATCTAGGACACAAACATTAATTTTAAAAAAATGCATTATTTTTTATTTGCACAAAAGTATAATATTTTTTGACAAACAATGTATCCGATTTTATTAATGACCTTCAGATTCAAAACTTAAACGAACCATATTTGTTTTGCAACTTTGTGTTACAAAAACTCAAAAATGCAAATTTTCTCTCTGCATCACATTCAAATCAAGAACAACAGTTAATACTAGAGTGTCACCGACACAAAAAAAGAATAAGATAAAGAACAGAATGCATAATCTCTTTTTATTTCAATTTCAACTCCAGAATGAAAATTAAAATAATAATAAAAGAGGGTGCCATTTCTTTGTGTCGTTAACAGCTACAAAGTGAGCGATAAATCACCAAAGGTGGGAAGACGCAGTGGGAATGCAGTATTTACGCTACATTTTTATAACAGTTCTTATACAGTCTTGTTAATTTTTAACAAATGTGTCAGAATTTACCGTTTAAAATAAATTACTGCTGCCTATTCGGCATAGTGGATAGCGCGTCAAAATACCAAGCAGTACGTCCTGAGTTCGAATCTCGGTTGGTAAGCGCATGGCTGTTTGTCTTGTAAATAAACTGTTTTTTTTTTGCTTATTTGTTTGTTCTCGTCCTTATTTGTGTAAAAAGATGTATAACCCCTTCGGAGGCACTGGCAACCATCTTCCGTGGGATATCTACGGACACGACAACCACTTATAAATTGTTACGTTTGAATTAAATGTGATATTTAAAGTGTTTTACAAGCAAAATTTATAAGCAAAGCATAATTTAAATGTATAATTGAGCATGCAAATGTTTCTATACATAATTTGAAGCATAGTCTTGAAATTTTTACTTCTGCTACTTTCCCTTTCTGGTACAGATTAAAATAGTTTAAACATTTTTCGCATTCATAAGTTAAAATTAAAGTTATTTCTTTGTAAAATTAATATTACAAGTATGTAATTAGAAATACTATAAGTAAAATAATGTAAATATAAATCATTATCCAATTATAAGTAATATATTTCAACTATATAAATATATATGATTTACTGAATGAGTATTTATGTTTAATTCAGTGAAGATAAATAATATATTGAGTTTATAGCACGAAATATCCTCATCAAAATTATAATTTGTGTCAATCTTAAGTATTTTTCCTCCAAAAAGATAGCTTGTATAACGAATTTGAACTGCTAAAAATTGAGAAGCGGAATCATGAGTTTTGTAGAGAGTAAATAAATTTTTAACTCACTAATTAGCCTGTCTAGTCATGGTTTTGGGCCATTTGGATCTTTTCTTAAAAAATGCAAAAACTTACTTACAATATTACAATTAAAACACATACATTTGTAAGATTAAAAATAAGAGTGGAAAAAAATCTACATCTTCATAAAGTTATTTCTTTTTTAATTATTATTTTTTTTTGTATTTCTAAAACAATTGTTGATGATAGAATATAAAAGCTTAAATATTAAATAAAAACTACTAAGTATTTCATTTTGTTCAGGCGTATAATTTATAAGAAAAATCCCAATAACTAAAATCAATAAATCTATACCAGACACAGAAAATTTGCGAAAATTTGCAGAAAATTGAGACGCTGTTTTCACTTTTGTGGAAGAAATCGCGAATGTACATTGATTGCAAGAATAGAGAGTTCATATTCGGCCGTTTTTTCTTTGCTGTCCATAAGCCCCAAAAGAAGAAGACTAAGAAGCCATGCAAAAAACAGGGCGCAATTGTAATGATGATGATGATGGCGGTGTGGCGTGTGCCCCTTGCTTAATGGGATTCCAAATGAAATTTCTTTGGTGAGTCCTGTAATTACTTGTGCGCAGGGAGCCGCTCAAAGGGGCAATTACACAACGACAACTGGAAACAGGAAAGCGGGGCACAAAATACCCTCAAATAAAATGAAGACGCGGGAAGAAAACCCTTTCGACTTAAGGGACTTGCAACGCAAAAGCGCTTTTGCACTTTTCCAACAGTTTTCTTAGTTAGTTGGCTTTGTCGCACTTTTTTATTCTGGCAGGGAAGGCTTTTTGCTTTTTGCTTGATTGGTCTTGGAGGAATTTCATTTTCTCTTTTAATGTAAATTTTGTGCCGGGCTAAAGGGAAAGTTTTCCCTCCTTTTTAGTGTAATCTTTTAATGATGGATTTCTCCCCTTTGTTGCTTTCTCGCTCAAAAACTCAAAACTTAATCGAATGTAATACCCCAAAAAGCACACAGAGGTCAATAAGTTATATTCCTTTTCTCTCTCTCTCATGTTTTTTTTGTTGTGTTTGGGGAGGCGTACTTTTTTGGCACGTAGAAATGAGTCTTTTGTGTCTAAGTACTTTTGTCGCCCTTTAAAAAATTATTAGTCTGGGAGTGAGGCGCTTTCCATTGCACTTCTGGGACCCATTTTGCAAACTGGGGCGCAAATTAAGTTGATAGAGATGAAGAAAAATCATAGATTTTGCAATCAGTTCCAAGATTTAATCTTATGCCCGGGAGTATTTCAATCAAAAACTTCAAAAAATATATTGGAAAAGCGGTGAGTTAATTCGGAAACCGAAGTGCTTCCACAACTATATTGCTTCTGAATCGAAATGACCCTCATAACTCTGATTCTAATTGCCAATCTAATGGTCGCTATCTATTTTCTCAAAACAACCTTGAGCTGAGACATAATTCATAGCCGAAGTGTGTATAATGTTAATATATCGTCTATATTAAATTAATATTTTTTAGTTCTTTATCGTAAAGATTAAACTTCACATGTATTGAAAAAATGATGTATTATCATTAAAGGTGCTGAATCTAGTTTTAATGTATTTTTTTCTGAGTGTCTAATTACAAAAAAAAAATTAGCTAAGGATATTCGTTATAAGTATTTATATAAGAAAGCACTTTTCCACGTAGAGTATTTACGAATAGTATTTTAGGATGTTTATGTTCAAGAGAAACACTATCTTGTTACACTGTTAAAAATTTGTATTTTTTTTCCACCTTAATAATGGTTCCTAGTAGCAACAACGGCTGTGTGATGATATGTTTCACCAAAATTTTCGGTATTCGGTTGAACCATTTTTTAAATTTGGAAACAGTATCCTGAGAAATTGTCCAACCGAATACCACAGTTCACCAAAAATATGGCGAAACATTTCACCACCCACCTTTTGCAGGTACTAGGAAGCATATTTTTGGTAAAACTATGTACCAAATTTTAAGTTGTAACTATTAGAATAGACTTTTTGGATGGTTAAGTTATTTTGCAATGACCCTAGTTTGAATCTCACCTATCTTCTGAAACGTTGGTAAGAGCCTATTTAAAATATAAAATAAACAGTTAAATGATTCTTGTCCTCCATTTTCACAATTCTTGTTAGTGTTCTATAGAGATATTGTAACTTTAGTGTAAATTATATTTATATTGCAAGGAGGAAAGTATAACACTTTTGCTAGCGAGGAACGCAATGGGAAGTTACCACTTTTTCACTTTCATTGCAATATTTGGTTTATTTTATGATGGTGAAAATGTACTTACTAAAAAATAGCTTTACGATTCTAATAAATTGCTTAAATATGCTCGAATTAATTAATAATTTAATTAAAAAATAATTTTACAAAACGCATTTTTACGTGAATGATCCCCAATAGTCCTTGGTGTCGCCTATCTACCATTCGTTCATTCAATTAATTGCTTACCAATTCCACGTATACAATTCAAATTGCAAGTTTTCAAAGATATTTCACCAAAACCACAAATTTAATTTTGATTTTACTGGTAATTAGCTATTAGAAATATTTTTCACGGCTTATTTTAATACACTTGATTACAATAAACAGACAGTTACACAACTAACTTCAGTAAAATCTTAGTAATTAAAAAAATACAATATTAAGTTAGTTCATTCAGCAAAGTACGCAATTTTTTTAATTCTACAAAGCAACCTAGATGTACTTTTGGACATAGTAAAACATTTTTATATTCTACAAAGTGGGGAAAGGGGGTTAGGGGTAGGTACATTTATATTCCGGCTGGTGTGCTTGATCCCGCTCATGAAGATTTCCGTCAATAAGACAGACACAGAAAGAATTACTGTCACAGAGAAAGGAAGTAAACTCAGGGCAAAGGCAGAAATCGAACCCGCACTCGTTACAGCGCGCAGACTGCTAGCGTGATGGTCCAAACCCCTCGGCCATCCAAGCCCCTCTACAAAGTAACCAACCCAATTTCTTTAATTTTACTTCCCACCCTAAGCACTCAATCGGTCTAGGCACATCTCGATGCGTACCACCGAAATTGCCGCTTTTTACTGAATCAAATTCTATTTATCAAGCGGCTACTTTAAGTAAACAGTTGCCCTTTAAGCCACCCTCCCAATGCTACTTGTAGGCGTCATTTTCTTGAGGGGTGTTGAGTAAATTGCCCTTACGAAATGGAGAAGGATAGAGTAAAATTGCTAAAGAAACAACAGTAGTTTTTTTCTCATCTGTTCTGAAAAATGAATAGGAAGTTGTATGTTGAAAGTTTATTGGTGTATGGACGCCTCACCTGTTTGTCTAGCTTCCAAGAGCAATTTTTAAGACAACCACGTGCGCTTCGTAATTTGTAATCCTGGTTAAGATTTAAAACAGTTCATTTGTTTCGTGAAAGTCTTATTTGCTTTTGTAGGTAGCATAGTATACCTTATTGTTGTAAAAAAATATTTTTAACATTTATCGTTCATTTGCTAAAAATAATCACATAACATTTTAATGTTCCTTTTAAAAAAAGGACCACAGGCTTTACTTGCAAAGCTTGGACACTTAATAGCCGTCTGTAGCATACAGACGTATAAACCCTCAACCTGACTGTTACGTTTTCCAGCAACGCAATTAATAATATTTTTTATTTTATACAAATTTATTAAATTTTAAATTTTAAAGAATGGTGTAGAATTACTTATCCTTTAATCAACTACAGAAATATAATTACATTTTTTAAGAAATTTAATTTTTTAAATCTCATAACTGAAAATAACTCTACAATTCAACCAATTCACTTAGTGCTTTAACATATTTTGTATTACAACAACATACTCATCACATTGCAGAAGTCTCCCAGCTATAACATTAAATATCTCATTTTAATAACTTTATATCAAACGATTTAAATATATGTTTTAATGTTATTTTTATATTCGGTGTTTGATCTATATTCTACCCTTGAAGACTTTCAATGCATTTGAAAAAAAAGTATTTAAAAATTGTTTAAAAGAATTTAAAAGTTAAATACTTAAAAGATACTGTGTGCTTAGAAAATTAGTGTAAAACCACCATAAAAATAACGTACAAAGAGTTGTTCAGGTTAATAAAACTGTTATTTTAAAGAAATAACAGATTACAGAAAAGTTCAAAAATGGGTTAAAAAACAAACGACTATCTGTGAATTCGAATCCCAATATATCAGGAATGCTCTTGGCAGTTGACAAACTATTTTTATAACCAGTCCAATTCTGTGGCAAAAATAAAGCTACTACTCTCACAACAATAAAAAAGGGTTAACACAAAAGACAGTAAACAGTTCTTTTAAAAACCCAACCTAGTTCATCCTTAGCTCAACTAGTTGTGAAAACCAACTTTCACTATCGTAAAACGTTGAAGCGCTATGAATAACAAGAAGTCTACGACGATGGTTAGTGTCGTTTCAAACTACGAAACATCTGCTACAGCATACGTCGTTATAATGTAATGGTGTTAATCCACTTTCCTCGGCCTTTTTGGGTGGGCTTTTACATTAGGGGCCTACCTAGCTACTCGTCCCCCTCTTTTGTAACCCATTCCGAAAATTATGTGACCCCTCTCGGTTTGCGTTTTATTGGGGATATCATATACTTCCTTCCGTCGATTTCATTTAGCGTATTATTCTACAGTTACGGATTAGTTTTGTCGGCTTATTTAAAAGGAGACAGAAGAGGACATAAAGGAGATAAAAGGGATAGAGGAGATAAAAGGAGACAGTATGTGAAATATTTTCTGATCTTTTAATTAATATATTGCCTGTATATAAGGGCCTACCTGGTTACTTGTCCACCTTCCATATCTCTTTTGCAACACCCATTCCGTACATTATGTGACCCTTGGTATGGGCTATGTGACCAATGATGGTATGGATTTTAGTGGGGATATCATATACTTCCTTCCGTCGTTTTCATTTAACGTATTATTCTACAGATACGGTATATTTAACAGATACAGATACAGTATATTTAAAAGAAGATAGAAGAATAATGTATGTGAAATATTCTGTGATCTTTTAATTAATGTCTTGGCTGTACGTAGGGGCCTAAATGGTTACTTGCCAACTTCAAAATCTCCTCTTTTGCACCACCCATTCCGAATAATACGACCCCTTTCGGTATGGGCTATCTGACCTCTCTTGGTATGGGTGTGTGTGTGTTTTAGTGGTAATATCATATACTTTCTCCTTCGTTTTCCTTTGGCGTATTATTCGCGAGCTACGGATTAGTTTTGTCGATAGATTTAAAAGGTGTATGTAAAGTATATTGTGGCCTCTTGTCTTTAAGAAAACGATTGTTTATCGTTTATCTTTTGTTTGTCTTAGGATATCTTGTTATAGGATACATCAATTTCAGTTATTTCTCCAAAATTGTTACGCAACCTATTTTAAACATCCAACATTACGTTCGTTTTTTTAATTTTTGATTTTGAAAATGAGCAAGCTTTTAGTGAACGAATATGTCAAGTGTGATTAACTTTAAAGTTTTATGTAATCTCATTAATATTACTAGC
The DNA here is from genome assembly GCA_023701765.1 of Hylyphantes graminicola. NCBI lineage: Eukaryota > Metazoa > Arthropoda > Arachnida > Araneae > Linyphiidae > Hylyphantes > Hylyphantes graminicola. Next base: position 22,305,869 of record CM043122.1, read on the forward strand.
ACTTTTTCAAATTAATCATATAAAATAGTAAATTAAAAAAACTAATAAAAAATCGTTGTTGAAAAGTGGGAGAAAGTTTCATTTATTATTGCAAGGCAAATGAAAATGTATAGACTTAATAAATTTTATAAAAATTCTCTAACTAGGTCATTTTTTGCAATAGGTGATTAAGTGTATATTTTCCAACTATTTTCCAATATATATGCAATTAATGAGATGACTGGTAGTAGATGCGATACAAACTCCGCCAATGACAACGCAAAAAAAAAGATATTCCGACATTCTTCACAAGCACCACATTAATAAACACCATCGATATTCTAACAAAAATAAAGCTCCTTTTTATTCCTCCTCAACCAACTCTTTATCAAACAAACAAAAAAAGGAAAATAGTAAAAGCCTCCCCAATCGAAACATCCCTGGTCGAAGTTTACGCTTTGGATATAAAACAATATAAAGTGCTCTTAAAGCCCAACAGGTTTTGCGCGGCAGATCGTTCATCGAAGTTCGGCCTGCTGTTGATTGTTAGACCTTTTCCACGGTAGAAAAGATCACGAACTCAACTCCCACCAGCAATAAAGGAGTGTAAGCAGGATCTAAAGCTTTAAACCACTGTTTTCGCAAGTTGGCCCAAAGCGCAACAAGAAAACTCCACTACACAATTACGCCGTTACAACACTCCTGGGATCTGACCTCCGGAGTCTTTTGAGCCGCAGTTTTCTCTCATTTTAGCACTATTTTCTAACAACCGTATATCTTTAATACGCCAGAGTGGGCATTTAGATGGGCCTGCAGCATTTCTTGAACGTTGGACGGGCGAAACCGAAAACATAGAGAATGCTGTGGATAATAATTTTTAGTTAGTTAATTGAGTTATTTGGTAAGCATGATTTTGAAATGTATGTTTAAATAGCCAAAAAGAATTTTAGGAACACAATACAAAAAATATTGCTTAAACATTGTGTAAATGTTAAAATTAGTTTCCTTAATAAAACGTTATGGGTATATCTAAAATAGTTGGGTTATAATCAAAAGTCTGACATTTAAAACTATTTTAACACATTTTTTATACACGATAATTTGTACTCTGTACTTTATCTTCGTAAGGGGATCAGTGCATAATATTGTTTATTAATATATTGCACACTAAAAAAGTTTTCTAATAATAATTTCCCAACTTTGACTACAATATTATATCAATATAGTTGATTATTTTAACTTTTTTTTATTTATAATTTTATTTCAATATGAGTTTTGAAATGCTATGGGTATAACTATAGGTATAAGCTTCTTGTTCAGGAAGTTGAGCAGGGATATCGTAGAATGTTCTATTAATGCCCAAAACAAAGTATCAACTGGTTAATTTAGCATAAATAATGTGCAAGTTTTAACCAATTATTTGGGGCATATTTAAACAGTGCTATTTTTGAAATAAAAACTATATACTTCTGTTTCATTGATAATAGTTAATTACATTTAGGGTCAATCCTAATTGGTAAGAGGATATTAGTTACTTTATAGTAACACAAATGCACTATGTAATAAGATCAATTTATGTATAATACTCATAACTCGTGCATTCTTTATGTATCTTAAGTACATTTTTGGGGACAAGCTATCTGCTATTGCACTCTTCCAGTGATATATATTTCAAATCGACCCCATCCTTGTAGCTTATGTATCACTATTGAATAAAAACCAGCCGACTCATCTAAAATAAACGCAATCCCATCCATATCAAAAGACACACATATCCGAATAAAACCAGCCGAAACGCGGAGACACTTCAAGACATTAGTTCCTCTAACGGCGTGGAAAAGTTTGGTGGTTGCGAAAATACAGGGTCCAATGTTCCTGCCTCTATGTTCCTTGCCTTTTGAATAATTGAAACAGAATCCCTGGATTGGCAAAGTGCAAGTCCCTGCACGTTCTACCCCGTGCCTCATGCTGAAAATAGGGAGATAAGTAAATCGGGTTTGCCTATGCTCCGGTTTGCTAGCGAGAACGAGGCTGGAATGCGATAGTTCTCCATCTCTTTTTCATCTGGATTTCCTTTTCCTCTTCCAATCTTTTCTGAAGACTTCGGGGTTATTGACAGCGAATACGGTAGGGACGAGAAGGAGAAGGATGACCTGTTCCTTACGCATGTTCTGTAAGTTAAGCTGTTCTTCAACTAAATTGTCTCTTACTGATATTTCTGTGATGTACACTCTTAAAACAAACGAGTGAATTTAACTCAGTCTGAGTTAACTTTCACTCTTTTCAGTGTCGAAAATGCACTTATCCTATTGGAGTGGATTTCACGCGTTTGTTTAGTTAAAACTCCGACAGGATCACTCCAAACAAGTGATTTTAACTCAGTCTGAGTTAATTTTCACTCCTTTCCAGTGTCGAAAATGCACTTCTCCTATATGAGTGGATTTCACTCTTCTGTTTTAAGAGTGTACCGTAAAAATCTCTATTAAGTTACAATATTAACCGCAAAAATCTCTATAATATTATAGTATTCAGTTATTTCTTAACAACCATCAGTTAATATCTTGTCGATCAATCATACAGTTCCCACGTTCTAATAGGCGTCAATACATTCTTTCCCAGAGAAATTGCAGACGCTGCAGAAATTGTTTTGACTTCTGATCCACTCTTCTGATCTCACAACCATTGAAAATACCGTCACTTTCTAATTAGACCTCGACATGTGAAGTTGGGTGTGCTTTGGTGTCCTTTTTATGGCCCTCTTTAACAGCCGTAATGGCTAACGTTTGACTAGTTTGAATATTAAATAAGAACTAATAAAGACCTGGACGTCCTATCTATCTCCTTTTTAGAATTAACTACTACAAAAATAGTCCTTCCTCTAAGATGTTTGTGTTCATTTTACTTCATTTTTATTATTGTTTTGTGGTGAATAATTTGCTTTAGTTTGAATTAATTAAGAATAAATAAGAAAAAGACCTGGACGGTCCTATCTATCTCCTTTTTTTTAGAATTAACAACAATAATATCCTCCCTCTAAAGAAGAGATGTCATTTTACTTCATTTATAATAGTTGTTTTGTGGTGAATATTTGCTTTAGTTTAAGACATTTTATATAATATATAATCACAGAAAAAAAGTAAAAATAGGATGGCTATTTGCAAGACGACGAGGAAAAAACTATAGTCACCTTGTTATGATAGTTGCTCCATTACAAATGCATTACCAGCTCAAAATCTAGAAAATTAGCATATGTTTGATAAAAAGTGACAGCAATATTTATTCAGTGTGTGAAAGTGTGTTTAGTAAAGAATTTTTTATCCATGAAAGTGTGTAACGAATTAGATTTTTTATCCATGAGTGGTGTTTAGTAAAGAATTTTTATCCATGAGTATATATTTGTAAAAAATTATTTTCCCAACCCATATTCAATAGTTTCATTTATTTTATAAAACAATCCTTCAATCAAACATAAACTTATGCTGAATTTCAATTTAGAATTTGGATAACTTTTTCCAGTAGAAAAATATTCGTGAACATTAATTCGTAATTCGTTTCGTCGCACAGTGTGTCAAGATACCAAATTAGCTGGCATTAATTCCCTAGAGTGATTTATAAAAATTTTAATGGTTGTATTCAATGTAAAATAGTTCATTATGAATAAATAAGTACACTTTAAAGATTTTTTAGTAATTATTTTGTTTTAAATAAGAATTCTTACTTTTTTAACCAGTTTTCTATAAGACGCATCGTTGTAAAATGCGAAAGAGTTTTAATAAATAGCTTGATTCACTATCCGGGCCATTTGTACACTTTTTGAGATGTTCTGATTTAAAAAAACGAATTTTTCGTATAGGGTTTATACAAAGATTATCTCTCATTAAATTATATAATTCCATTCTTTTTTAAACAAGTTCTTTTGAACATAATTCTGCGATAAAAGATGCAATACATCAATCTTGAGACTTGCTTAAGAAGCAAAACATTAATTAAAACCCTCAAGAAGTTACATTATTCTTTCATTCCAACATTATGAAGACATATATATCATATAAGTTGAAAGATAGCCTGCTATACTAATTTTATAATAATCAATTTTAAAAAATCACAATAGATTTCCCTCTAGATCCAAGCTTTTTGGAGATTGGTGAGACAGTTTCTGAGGCATCGTCACAACTCTACTTTATACGCTTGTTGCGAACAAAAATCAAGTTGCGTGACTTTTTCTTGATAATATATTTTATAATTAAACATATTTTACCAGAATTTTCCCAAAAGAAATTTCCAGTTTAATGTAATTCAAACTAAAAGCTATTTATATGCGTTTTTATTTAATTTTTGGAGCTATATAAAAAAGTGAATAAATCAAAATGGGGCAAACATAAGCAACAAATTCCTGTTGGACATCAATATATGAAGTATGCACTACAAGTTCCTGTAAAAACCCCGCGGGGAAATGCGGAGAAGTTTACTTTTGCACTCAGAGAAAATAAATTAACAAGGAAAAAAATCAAATTTTCTTAGCTACAATTAGAACTTTTTTTAATATAATTTTAACTTACATAAGCTTTAGAAAAACAGTTTATATTATCAATATCATACCTGAGGGTTCAGGATCCATCTTTTTTAAAAATTTAGAAATACTATTTTTATCGCAAAACAGCTGAAAAAGTAGAGACCAATTTGCGAAAATACTTCACGTGATTAAAATTCAACACAAAATGCTTTGTTCGTGGTGGTGTGGGGGAGGGGGAAAGCACTCAAACCGAGAATAAGTCATAACACCAGGTGCCCCGAACTATATTGTTTATATTTATAAAGTATTCGCAGCTGAATGCCTCATTTCATTTTTTGATTTTTTGCCAGCTAAATCGTGATTCTGGCACACTGTGCGTCGTTTAAAACTTAATATGATTAGCCATTGACTTTTACCATCGAAGTAATTGTTCAATTTCATAATTTGATTTTTCAATTAGAATTAAAAAATGTCTAAATATAAAATTATACTTCTACAAAAATAACTGTAGGTGAGAAAAACTGCTCTTTAGAATTCAATTATTTATTACGACTCTGGTTTTACGGTCGTTTCTAGTTACCAATGAAGTGGAATCTTATTTAATGGATTGATTTTTTTTAAACTGTGGCCATTTTTTAACAAAAACTATCTTCTTTTGCGAAAACTAATTTAGACCTCTACCATGAAAACTGAACAATAATTTGAAATTGTCGAAAAAAAATATATTATCAGAAATGATAACTTACATATTGAAGAATATGTTGTCCAACTTAGGATGTCGTCAGCAGTCAGGTTTTTTTTTCTTCTAAGCAAAATAAAATGATAGATTTATCATTACAAAAACAAATCATATAGACATATATTTTCAGGCTTGTGTGCTTGGTCGCAAGGACCCGCTTATAAACCATCGTCAAGTAGGACAACACAAGACACACACATACACAAATGACAGATGCTGCCATCTCTCACCACCTCCACAATTTAGACATGTCCCTGAAGGGGAGGACAAATCATAGAATATTTGGTACATGAAAACATTTCCAGTACTCGTTTTCTAGCTTTTGATTACGGTGCTTTAACATAGCCAATAATCACCTCGCAATTTTAAATCGCAATCAATTCACAAGACCGGCACCTGAGCTGACACTCAAAGCAAGCAGAAAAAAGTCAGCGCTAGGTTAAAACTTGAACCAATTTCACACCGAGACATCGGCGATGTCCATGAACATCGATGAATCGACATCGAGTTCTCGGTACAAATGGTCCAACGTCTTAACCATGATGCCGCCCAAATATTCTTAAACACTTGCTATATAGCCATTCTTTATATCAAATTTAAATACCACATGCCTAGATTAAAACCAGTTTAATTACAAACAAAAAAACACCACACCGGTTTGTGTGTACATTCTATTGACGTCAGCCAAATAGACGTGTTTGTGATCACGTGACGTACAGATGAAAACAAGTCATTTGAAAATGATTTTTATTAATTATTTAAAAATTTATTTTGCAAAAAAAATATATATACGTTTGTTATATTTCAAACTATAATTTAATTAATATTGGAAGGTATTTTAGCGATATTGTCAAGTACCCTATTGGGAGCTACTGTATGAGGTGTTATTATTTTTAAATATAAATACTTGACACCACTGCTAAACAAGCATAGATAAAAAGATGTGTGTTGTTGGAATAATAAAAAAACCATTAAGTTGGAGTTAAAATAAAAGTCCTGTCTGAATTCTTTTTTTTAACTATTTATCGTAATTCAACGTTAAAAATATTTTAATTAAGCTAAAACAGGTGTAAGAGTACATAGATACAAATGTAAAATACTATATATGTCTCTTGATAGTTATCGCATTCATTTGTATATTGTTCTTTGCTTGTCTCTCGGAAAGTGTGTATAACGAAGGGTTACTATTTTGCTGACACTTTATCTTAATTTAATCTGAACGGTTGACTTTATGAATGCCGCTGTTTTTTCTAGAATTTCTTCAAAATCTTATTCATATGCCGTACACCTAGCAATAGCACAGAATTTAAATTAAAAGACGGAGTTCTTGACCAACATAGGTGAACAACCATACAACCATTATACAATTTTAACTTAACTTTTTTAGATTCGGATATTTAGGTGCAAATCGCTAGTCTTGTAAACTGATCGAAATCTCACTAAATAGGGTAAGGTGGGGTAAGTGGGCCACCTTTTTGGCATAATTCGACTTTAGACCCTCATACCACTGGCTGTAATCGGCCTAACAACTTACTTTTTTTGTGGTCCATTCTCTCATATGTTATTAGTGTACCCATGGCAACCTTAACACAAATCGGCAAATAATAAATTTAAAAAATATGTTTTTCTTTTTGGTCATCCGAGTGGCCCACTTGCCCCGCAAGGTGGGGTAAGTGGGCCACCCCCCTAATATATTTTTACACATAACGGGTAGAGATATGGTGGGGCAAATGGAATAATCTACATGATTTTCTGAGCGTTTGAAAAAAAAAGTAATGATGTATCTTTAATAGTTCCCCCATAGCAACTTTTTCTGGCATGCAAGCTTACTACAAGAAAAAATACGTTAATTTTCATCTTGTCATTTTTGCATGTAGCGTAAAAAAAATGTTAGGGCTACAGATTTTAAACTGGCCTATGTCAATGAATAGGACTATGAATTGTGAATATGACTAGCCCTATGAATCAGTGAATCTGACTTTTTTTTAAGTATATTAAAGAGTTGGGGCAAGTGGGCCACCCCTGGCCCACTTACCCCGCCATTGTGGTGGCCCACTTACCCCAAACGCGGGGCAACTGGGCCACCCCAATTTTCTTCTAACCTTATCAACATCACAAGTTCATGACACTACAAAAAGATACTATGTTTTATACACTTTCAAAATATATAACATTTTGTTTTGTATCATGAACCGTTTGGAAATAAATAAAAATATAGTATGATGGCGTGATTTACGAAAAAATGCAATTTTGAAAAATGTCACAAAAAGGATTGTACCTTGTTACATACTTGAATGAAAATGTTGCCATAATGTTTTCTGCATCTATTGGGGTAAATACGTAAAAATATTGTAACAGATTTTTTTTTGCGTCCATAATTCGGGAAATGCCAGGGGGGTGGCCCACTTGCCCCAATGGCCCACTTACCCCACCTTACCCTATATGTATGTTTAGTATTATGGAAATAATAAAAATATATATTTATGAGAAATATGTAAACATGGTATTTTAAAACATTTATGATCTGAAAAAGTAAGTAAAACAAAAACATCCCTTAATTTTTCAAAAAACAACAAAAGCTTTCAAAAACGCATTTTAACTTAACACTTTTTTAAAATTAAAAATCCACTCTACAAAAAAACGAGTGAATAAAAAATGAACGCGCCAAAAATTAAAAGAAAAACCTCTTACCATACAAAAAAAATTCTTTAACAAGGCCTAAATTCATTTAACTTGCAACTAAAACTGTTATAAAGTGCGAGGAGTTGGATTAAAGACCAGCTCCTACTTTTTTTTTCCTCCCAACTTTTTCATTCTAAGGTGACGACAAGACTAAAGACTTAATTTTTTCCTGACACCGCCGAAAAAAACTTAAATCTTAGAAAATCCAAAGTCATTCATCAAGCCACAAAAGGGGCGTGGCCACAAGAAAAATGAGCCAGTTAAACCAATTAAATGCCGCATCCTTTGTGACGATCCCAGCAGACCTTTATCTTGGCGGCCGATGTAAATTTTCCTCGTGATACCTACGCTGCCAAGTGATGCGCTGCTTGTTGTGCCGTTTATCACTAAGAACTGTTGAATAATTAAGCCCCTTGCGTGAAAACGAACCTTGCCGTTTATCGGGGCACCGCGCTGGGACCTAACCTGGTCTGATGAGGCACTCCTGGAGAGACGCTTTTCTACGCGTACGCCAGCACACGCGTCACTTAGTTGAAAGGAGGTAGAAATATCATATATTCTTTTGTGGGAACAGTTTTGAGTGTTAGAGTTTTTGTAACAGGGTTAAGCCAATACCACCTAGATTAGAAGGCCGAAGAACTAAGCAACACAACGTCACACTAGTGGACCAATTTCGATTTGTTGACTAATAACGTCGTATCTTAAGATGACGTCGCATCTTCATTTTTCTTATCTTAAAAATGTATTCAAATACAAGATCTAGTCACGAATGATCATTGGTCAAAACCACAGAATCGGTCCACTAATTTGACGTCAAGCATTTAGTTCGCCGGCCTTCTAATCTGGGTGGTATTCGTTAAGCACGGCCAACTTCAATAACAAGGCCAGAGAAGCTCTCCCAAACATGAGCGTAGACGAAAATTTTGACATCACTGTTCCCGGTGCCGATGGTCGAGGAACTAGTTCGGACGCATTCGGAACCCTAAAAATGTGGTCAGCCGTAAACGAGTGATTCAGAACAGATTTCGAGACCGGTTGTCTTCATCTTCGGAACAACGTCACTCGGAACTATGACGTCAAAATTTCCGTCCTCGAGCTTGTTTGGGAAAGCTTATTTGGCCTTAGTAGTTGAATAGCCCGTGGGTTAGGTTATTTTGAATTATCGTCCCACTAGAGCTACACGAGGGTTATTTGCGACGGGGGTCGTAATTTCGAACCATAGTCAAGGGATGAGCCGACAACTAACACTCAATGCAACAGTTAAGGACTACATCGTACCCAGCATTGGGACTTGTATTTAAGCATATTTAACGTGCACTCCAATATCCTGGGTATTAATCATCTGAAACCTTTTGCTGCACGAGCCGTTTATAAATACAAATGCAAAGACCAACAACAGGCCAGAGGCCCAGCAAGATTAATCCAATGTCAATGTTGGTCGGCAGTTATTTTGGTGATGCCCGAACCCAAACCTTAGACCTTCCGCATGCAAGGAAAACGCGTTAAACGACTGGGAACCCCGTCCCCTCTTTTGTAACAAAACTGTTTGCACTCAAGTACGATTAGCAATTACTCTTCAACCTAAAGATGTTTTTCCAAGATTTTTTAAGTATTTTAAAGTATATCAACATCCTTAACGATGAAATGTCACGTTGATGAAGTGAAATTTAAATTGTTTATTTTAGACTTTAATATACTAAACTAAAACTCCTCGGCACAACAGCCCAGCCTGCCGTGCCCCTTTCAGTTTCCGTGACCTCTGGGTTGCCAGGCATATGTCCCGGCTAGTTGGTCAGCCTCACGCGAAGCCCCCAGTGTTTAGTTCCCAAGCATGCTTGGTACCCATCTTATCCACCAACTTACGGGATGAAAGGATGGGTTAACCTCGCCCCGGGATTCTATCCCCGGACCTGTGGCGTGTTAATGCGAAGCACGACCACAAAGCCACTGGGCCTCTTACTTAATATGTATAAGCACCCCATATTCCTTACTGTCAACTACTCGCATTCTTTGATCGTAGTCTACTCGTGGTTTCCGAAAGGAACTATAATGGCATGAAGAAACTAAAAATTGTCCGCCTATTCCCAAGACACAACACCTGACTAAGGATTGTGGCTTAGCCGCCCCGGTGGCTGAACGGTTAGTGTACTAGCCTTTGGAGCTGCTGGGGTCGGGTTCAAATCCCGGTCAGGCATGGATGTTTGTGACTGTCAATAAATGTTGTTATTTGTCTATGTGATTGTGTCGTCTCCTTCTTTGTGTGTCTCTTGTGCTTGTGTCATTTCTGGGGCTTAGTACAATAGACTTAAAGTCGCAGTGCTTGGCGATCTTGCCCCCCCCCCCACAAAGAAAGTCATAAGTCATAAGGATTGTGGCTTACTATGCACCAGCAGACTATACGCTAGGCTAGTGACTCCGATTTGCGTTGAGATAGAAAATATCAACTTTATAGAATTTTATTCAGGAAATAAAAGACATATATATTTAATAAAAATTTACTTTCAAGAATCCACAAAGATATACAAATAAATAAATATTCCAAAAATACATTTAGAAAAATTAAATAAAGCGAAATTTTTTTAAGCTGTCTAATTTTCAGTAATTCGCCTTAAAACTGTCTGAACAATAAAATGTAAAATTCCATTTATCAACTCTATAAAACTATGTGAAATAATGAGAAAATTTAAAGGCGAAGAGTTGTTTGGAGACTTTTAACGATTGATATTTGTTATGTTTTCACTTTTCAGCATGTGTCACAAGGTCATGTTTTCATTTCAATGTTCTTGGAAGGCAAAACTTTGATTTTCAATTTATTATGTTTTGATGTAGCATTAGTTCTTAGTTTGAAATAAAAAAAAAGCTGCAATCTAAAACATCAATTAAATTTTTGCCTTTTCATTTGTTTGTAGAATCGAATCGATGTGCTCAATTTGCCGTTTACAACTGTCAGCTCCGAGTTACCGGTTTGAACTGCCAAATCTATGGGAGTTTCTGGTGAAAGCAATTGGCTTCTTTTTAAAGTGTAAAGAGACTCTGTAACTTAGAAGTATATATCCTAAAATTTTAATTTTTCTTAATTTGCAATTCTTAATGTAGAATCTATCTTATATTTTAATGTATTTTTAATTGAAAATACAAATTTACATTTTTTTTAAATTTCAATATTTACGTAAATTTCAAAAAAATAGTTCTAAATAAATCTGAAACTGTATGCACTTGTAACTATATGTATAAATCAATCAACGAAAGTTTTTCGAGCTACAATGTATGGAGAGTCTAACAAAACAAGCTAAATATATTTCAAACATAAAACTTTAAAAAAAAATTGAGATCTTAAGTCAAGCATATTCAAAAGCAGGAGAAAATGGCAAATATTTATTTTCCTTTCCATCCTCACTTATTTGTTGCGTGGCGGATTTTAATTAATCTCGCTTGTCTCCAGACCTTTTCTCCAGGGCTAGCTTTAAATGACAAATAAAGATTCGGCACTTCTTGCCTTTGCATTTCCATTTCAAGTGCGAGCTCTTGCTGGATATTTAATGATTTGCAATTACAACTCGGGGCTGTCTTATCTCGCTCGGGATCAGACCACCATTTAACACCTGCCCCAATTGTGCAGGCTCTTTTAAATATTTGAAGACATGATTATTTTTCGTCGCCTCTTCCATATGCATGACGCGATTCTTAGCTGAGACTTAAAGAATGCTTTTTGAAAGGTCTTGTTCGCAGCCACGGTTGGGTCTATGAAAGAGTAATGTTATTCACCACTGCTACTGGGTGAAAGCGAAGAGACAGGATTTTATAATTTGGGGGGATAGCTTAAATTAAGGTGGCGTCTTTTAAATTCTTATGAAATGGTGATGAGTGAGAAAGTAAAAATCTATCACAAAAGTGTTCTGTAGTTGGAGAAACGGTGCTTTATTGATTTTTCTGAAAAACATTCAACGAATATAAATGTTGTATAAATTGAAAATGTAGATGTATTAGTCATCAAATTGATTTAAGTTAGTTTGATAAAGCCATTAAAATATAAAATAAATTGTTTAAAATAAATTTTGTTAAACTTTACTTTAAACTTTTATAAAAAATTAATGAAACAAACAAAGTTATAAATGTAAGGAGTTATTCGTTAAACTTAAACATTAGAAAGGCAAGCAACATTAGTTATTTTAAATCATATTAAAATTATGATACAATCAAATCTGAATCAAAAGAATGTGTCATTAATGAAAATTACACACATGGGGAATATATATGAATTTTTAATTTCCTTATGTTTTTGTTGTTTTCGTTTAAGACTTTAAATACACTGATAAAGCACATAAAATTTGTTTAAATATCGACACCAAACATTGGTATCAATTTCACCTTGTAATATATTTAACTTTACTAAAGTATATTCATCGATTACAGATTTATGTTACATTAACACAAAAATTCTAAACTGAAATATATATACATCATGACGCACACGTGTCTAACTAAGAACGAATGATTTAAATAACAATACAACAAACCCCTCTCCAACTTCGAAGCCCTCCCTTTAAATCAAACATTGATTACTTTCCCTACAAAGAGAAACTTTAACTCAAGTTTTTGATAAACAAAAATCCCCTTCCTTATCAAAACCAACCTCTTGAACCCTTATTTTATCATCTATGTATCGAAGCCGAAGCACGTAGCTCCTCTAATTTTGCCCAAGACACTGTTTGTTCATTACCTTAGGGGGAGTCGTGTCTGAAAGACTATTTACCTAGGTACCAGAGCTCCTTTTAGGGACAGCCATGCTGTAATAAGATCAGCTCATCTCGCTATGGCTGATAAGTTATTAGCAGCACTTAACACTGTTTTCTTTTTTGCGTTTATGTATACAGTTTCCTTGTTTGCAATTAAGGGAAATATTTGATTCGGGCTTGTTTTTTTTTTATTATTATCCTGGTGATGAAATGAGCAGAGTTTCTTTCGGGCTGAATTAAGGGATGTGGAACGGGTTTAAATGTTGCTAATTTGGATGGGGTTTGTGCAGTGTTAAAAGGAATTGTGTATAATGAATTTAGAGATTGATTTTTAGGTTGTGCTTTTGGGTGTGGGTGGGTGAAGTATGTTTTGTAACAATGGAAATGATAACAAGATTCTTTTTATTTTTGTTTTATAAACTATTTTTACTCGTTTTCATTCTTTATTTTTGTTGCATTTTAAAATATCTTTTTACTTTTTTAGAAGATAGCTATTTATAACATGATATGTCTAATGTTACGTTCAATGTATTTTATTTCTAAAAAATGAATTACTTATATTCAAATTTTTCTGAATATTCCATATACACTGCTCAAAACAATTAGGGGAATGCATGGTGGTGAACAATTTCGCCCCCAATGATCCCATTTGGTATCATTAGCTTCCGATTTTTTTTTCTCACTTTGTTGAACTCTCACTTATTTATCGTTAGATGGAGGAATCACGTCTTTTGAAGAAAAAAATATTGTTTGTTTTAATTGAATGAAAATATGAAAAACAGTGCAAAATAAAATTCACCCCCAAAAACTTTTATGAAATAAATTGACCCTAAATTCTTCACGCTTGCATTCTTAGTAGTCTAAAATTTGATTTTATCTTTTTTACAATTAAAACTTTGAAAATAATTATTGTTATAATTTATTCAAAAGTTATGATTCCAATTTTTTGCCCCTTAAATTTTAGTTAAAAAAAACCAAGATTTGTTTCCTGCTTTTTACCATTTTAATCGGGAAGCATAAGAAATCTATTTAATAAATTTTAGATTTTTATAATGGAAAATAAAAAGTTGGAACTGGACGGGTAAACAAAAGTACACAAAGTGCTCCCCTAATTTTTTTGAGCAGTGTAATTATAATGTAAGCTCATTTTTTTAAAAAGTAAAACGAATTTTTAGTGATAAAATATTTATCAGTATGCAGTTCAAATTATAAAATTATGAATTTCAGCTGTTTTCAAAAGTAAGATTATTAAAATGAAATTAAAATCGTTGTCAATGAGTATTAAATTATTAACTATTGAGTAGTATATGAGTATGAGTATTAAAGCTGTTTAAAACGAAACTCTTAAAATTGAGTATTGGGATATCACATTTCAGTATGAGACAATATTCTCAAAGTACGTTTAAATGTCAATTTTGAGATCTTGCATGTTCTTAAAACATGTCTTGTTTTAAATATGTCTGTATTGCGAACGTACATGCACAGTAAAAAAACAGACAATTAACTTATCAGGGTAAAAGTCTTTTATTTCAGCCTTCAGCAACAAAATTTAAAGAACTGCACTGCTAAAAATAGGTTTTCAAATTTGAGAAATAGGTTCTCAAAATTGAACAAATTATGATCACATTAGAGAACCATTTTCTCGTTTTTTTTTAAAAAAATATCCTTGGTTTAGAATAGCTTTTAATACATTATTGTCAAATTTGAGAATATTCTTGGAAAATGCATGTTTTCAAATTTGAGAATAATGTATTCTGCGCTATTATAAGCTAAAGGTGTCCGCAAAAATAAGAACATAATTCCCAAAATCAACACTTAGTAACAGTGTACGTTTGAGTGAAGTGCCACTTTTCCAGACAAATGAATTTGTATTTTAAAACACTTTACTTAGAGAGTATGCAATGAAATAATATTCGTAACACATAACGTACAAATAAAAATTTCTTTTCATATTACTTATATTAATGCATAAACTTATATGTTATATTTCCGTTATGATTTATCCCTGTGACAATTGGCCTTTATTTAAAACCATTGCCAATTTGTCCTGGGGTCACCAATTTCAGTATTGCCAACTCCAGTCGCACCGCAATTGTTCTTTCATTACCTCCATCGACGCAAACTATGTCATTTTACCTCCCGAACAAACCCACTGCAATGAAAGCTATTTCTCAGCTTTTCCATTCTTCCTGCAAGATTCGTAAAAACAGCAGGGTAACTTTAAGGCCCCAGGCTTGCCTGTTACGCTCCCCGTATCAATAATACAGACACAGATATACATCTCTACGATTACAATAGCTATCAAATCAAGAAAGAAACCGGGAAAGCATTGCTTTTATATCTACTCAATTCGATTTCTCGTTCAGTCGATTGTTAGTGCGGGTTGACAGGAGTGTAACTGTCGTTTTTGTTGAAAATCAGTTTTATGGTTGAAATCAGACTGATTTGATATTTTAGGTGCTTTAATTTTTACAGATATTTTTAGAAAAAATGTGAATTACAATAAGTTTATCATTTTATTAATTAATATCTTTACGTCTTCATTTTCGAAATGTCTATACTTAACCCTTTGAGAGATATAGCGACGTATAAACCAGCTACCTGACTGTCAGGTTTTCTAGCAACACCTATTTTTAAGTATATATATATAATTTTAATAAAATTAAAATCTTGAAATATAAATGAGTCATATATAATCTTCCGCTACCTAAATTAAATTATAGAAATTAAATTTTCATTTGAAATTTAAATGTCAATCTCATGAAGTGAAAACGAGTTTACCCTTCAGTCAAATTTTTGTATGCCTCGGAGGGTTACATCAGGAAGCCGGGTGACTTAGATTAGTAAGAAATTTGCCCCAAAACATTAACAGATTTTATCCTCAGCTATTCCATAATCTAATCAGATTCAGTTGTGGAAAAATTTCCAACTGATAAGAAATTCACTGCTCCAGTGCACGTTAACTCTGTTGATTGTCACTCACCCAATTGTTGGGATAGTGTTTTATACGAGTTGAGGCATTGGCATGGATAGTCCAGCCGCCCCGGCGATGGTTAGGATGCTAGCCTTTGGAGCTACTGGGTTCGAATCCTGGTAAGGCATGGATGTTTGTGTCCGTCAATAAAAGTTGTTATTTGTCTATGTGTTTGTGTCGCCTCTTTCTTTGTGTGTCTCTGTGCTTCTGGGGTGGAATACAATAGACCTAAGGTCGCAGTGTTTGGCGAACTTGCCCCCACCAAGAAAGTCATAGCCTAGGCCAAAATTTATAAGCTTTAGCTGCTTAAGCTCAGCAGAGATTGGAAATATACATCCACAAGCGTTGCTTAGTCTCAAAAGCAGTCTAATTTCTGTTATACACTTGAGTCAAAGCAACGCAACGAATTCGTAGCTTCTCTCTATTCTGTCTTCAACAGGAGGGTTTTACAGAGGCAAAATCGTATTTTTTTTCTTTTTTCAGTAAAAAGAAACGGGCTATGTGCTTTGTTTCTGACAAAAGAGGCTACAATAGAAAGTTTCTGTTGTCGCAGTTTTGCTTCTTTACGATTTTATTTTCAGCTGCTGCAATGAAGTCGAGAAGAGAACAAATTTGGGATCGTATTGCCGATGAAATTATTTATTTTGATTATTCTGTACAACTTGCTTCCACGGATATTTATTTGGATCTTTCATAGAAACAAAGAGAATAAAAGCACGGAATTCACTACAAGTATTTTTTTTTTCATATAAAAAAACATAGTATCAGTGGCATATTCTGCCTTTAATCACAAAATGCCTTCACAATATACGTTGTTTTGCTCAAAACTAACAATAAATAAAGCCAAAAAGAAACTTATTAATACAGATAATGAATGTGCAAATAGTTCAATTGTTTAAGTGCATAGAAACACACAAAATTATAAAAGTATTTGCAAGGTTTAGTCATGTTTGCTCTAATTGTGAATACCACTAACACCTTCCTCACTGAATAAAAACGTTAACTTTACTTTTTTTAATCGCTTTTCGTAAAACTTAATTTGTCGTACAAAAACTGTTCAGAATTATGATCTTTATCTATCTCATATTTTGTTTATGTAGAAAGTTTAAACTGAGGAAAACAAACCAGCGGCCTACATTTTAGCAACTGGGCATAAATGGGTTAACCCTCTAATGCATACTGTCACCGTTTGGTAACAAGTTGCATAATCCACTCTATTCTATTAAAGTAGACCTTCCTCTCGACAAATTTGTGTCTTTTCATCTATTACATTCCATTTTGAAGTTTTAGTTAATAATAATCCTCATAAATGACAGTAGAAAAAGTGTATTCAAAATTAAAAAGTGAAGTTTCTAACTGTTGTAAATTTACGTGTTTTGCAGTATTCAAAGTAATAATATTAGAACTAAATACAAATAAATTGCTTTGAAAAAAATATTTTTGTTCAAGAGGGTTATTTTAAACTATATTTAGTAGTTTTCTAATCATTCTTTTCAAAATTGGTAGTTTGTAGTTGGTTTTTACATGTGTTACCGTTTGGTAACAACATGCATTGAGCACAACTTTTGTTTACTTATGTGTGTGTATCTCTGTAAAGGATTCACAAGAGTTCAGTGTTTAAAAGGATTGGTACCACTTTTTTTTAAGAGCAAAAATAACTGTTTTATGTCGTATCATTCTGCCATTTTAAAAAATTATGTTTACAAATAATTTTTTGTATATTTTTATTCATAAATACCTACTATTAATACTAAACCTGCTATTGCCTACCATTTGTACATTATTTTTCTTTTCAAAAGTAACTACTATTCATAAGTATTTTTATAACTAATTTTTCTTGTTTAACAAAATCTAATTGTACTAAATATTAATACTCTTTTTTGTTTGTTATACACGTTTTCATTACAGATTTTATACCTAAAACTATGTGTCTGCGTGCCTCTGCAACCCTTCTTAGATAATAATAAAATTATCAATAAGCTTTATTTTTAAGTATAATTTATTAGAAATATAAAAAAAAGTTCATTAGCTTAAGTAAAAAAGGTAATAATTTGAATAAAAATAAATATTAGTAACCCGAACTTTAAGCATCTATTAAATGCTTAATGCATGGTGTTACCGTTTGGTAACAATTTTAAAAAATGAAATTATTTGAATTCCGATGCATTTAATTTTTTTATCCCGTAATGTATGAGCATAAGAGATACAAATATATTTTTTCGGGACGAAACAAAAAAAAATTCATGCATTAGAGGGTTAAACATAGATAGGTGCAAGGAAAGAACACGTAACTTTATTATTCATCACAATTTTTCTCATTTATTTTTGAATCATAACTCACCTGCATATTGAAAGCATGTATATGTACAATTAAATAGTAATTATTTTTTTCAAATTCAAATAAGAAAATTGTAAGTTATGGATTTCATACAAAAGCTAAGTTCCATAAAAATTGAATTTAATTTAAGTACTGTAGTTAAAGAAAAAAAAACAGTTATAGCTTAAAGGAAGTAATACTATATGACATTTTAATTTTTTAAATAAAACAAATTAAGTTCGATTTTTAAAATTTATCGAATTTAGTAAACATTTTTAGGTAAGATTCTATTAAAATTTCTTTTTCTCTTTTTATGAATAATAGTGAATGAAAATTAAGCATAAATAGTGCTTAATTTCAACGTTCAATTTTTAAAAAATATAATTACCAAGAAAGCAAAAAATAAAGCCCAGTAAAAATAAGGTTTTACAAATAAATTAGTATATTATTTTCATTATTTTTAGAAATTAACCGTTTGTCAATTATTTCCAGGCCGTTTGTAAGTAAAATTTAAATATTCTAAACATAAATTTTAAATTAATTCTGGTTGAAAAATGCATACTTTAGTATAAAACTTAACACTAAGTAAATCGTTGTTTCAGCACATTTTCTTTTACTGTAGAACTTCTTTTACAAAAAACCCTAAAAAACCTTTCAACGAACAAACATCATGCTAAAATATTCAACACCCTATGATTACAATAACGGACAAAACATTCAAGTTTTGACAAGCCCATAAAAAAACACACTTTTTTAACGCAATAAAAATAATACAAAACCTAATTCTTAAGTAAATTTGCGGCTTCAATCCTAAAGGAGAACAGGGCTTAAATAAATGATGTTATGACATTATTTTCAATTACCGCTGCTGACACAATAATATCGATAATACCTTTAATTAGTCACTACAATTCCCGTACAAGTTTACAACAGAAAAAAGCGTCGAAAAAACGTTGTCAAAGTGACGTTTTTGGTACTTGGGACTTGATAGAAACGTTGATTATTTTAATTAATGAATCTTTAACATTGCAGTGTTGATTGTTTTAACCAAAAAGGACCAATGATTAGCGATATGTATCTATAGGGATACGCGCTGTGGGATTTGAAGATATGCAAATTTTTGTCTTGTAAATCTTACCCTCTAGGCTTCTTGTAATAATGAATTTTTTTACGTAATTATATATTTTTTACTTTGGAAGAGAGATTAGAGATATTGTAAAAAAAGTATCAACAAAAAGATTGAAGAATTATTAATGGTTTTAATATAAAAACATAATCAATATGTATTTTTTAACTTTCGCACTTTTTCCTGAGACATTCAATTTCTCTACACTTTCCGGTGACCATATATGAATTTGTAATATTTATTACTTTATTCAGGTTCTATTGGGTGAATCACCGCATAGAAGTTTCATTTCATGGTTTATAGATTATTTGTGTTAATGATACGTTTTTAAGGACACGTGTTACACATTTTAGTTGTTCATTCTTTTCTACCTTCTGATCCGTTAACGATTGCTTATTAATATTTTAATATTTTAAAATATTTAAATTAGCGGTAAAAATTAAGAATCATTTTTACACTTTTAACGATTTTTCGCAATTATTGTTGTAAAAGAAAATTAATTTAATTGTCGATAAATAAAGTTATGATTCATTTTATAAGAAAACTGTGACAAATCAGGCATTTAATAGAAACAATCTTACATGAAAGGAATGCTTACCTTTAGTTTTACTTTTATATTCGGTAAGAGTTTTATAAATAACCTTCCTATAATTTTCCTGTATTGTGGATTTAAAACGTTTGTTTATATAAAGGTTTGTTTATTGTAGATTTTAAAGGTTTGTTTGTTGTAGATTTTAAAGGTTTGTTTATTGTAGATTTTAAAGGTTTGTTTATTGTAGATTTTAAAGGTTTGTTTATTGTAGATTTTAAAGGTTTGTTTATTGTAGATTTTAAAGGTTTGTAAATACGTTTTATGAATTTGATTTAACAAAACACATATAATACTACAAACTGGTATATAGGAGTAGCACATCTCACAAAACAGTTTAATATATTTCTGTTTTAAAATGTTTATTTGAAATATTTTAACTCATAATAGTATTAACACAATAAATGAAACAATAACAAAATTCTTACATGTAATGCCATTTTAGCAAAAAATTATTATAGATTGTACAATACGCAGGAAAGTGACGATTCTGCAATGTAGAATTAAAAGAAAAGCGTTACTTTGTCATGCACTGCAAAACAATTATGTGTGTACCCCACAATTAGATTCATATTATATGTAAATTCACAGCACAAGGTGATGGCAGCACTTTTACCATTTCACTGTGATGGTAAACTATATATAGTTTTTTTTTTAGTTTTGGTGCACACAAGCCACACAAGTTTAAATATATGTTAAATAAGTCGACAGGAAAACTTTGCAGTAGTTAAATATTTTTTATTTAACAGTTAGACTTTGGGAGATGATAGATTGGTCGTCTTAAGTCGACGAGAGAGTGTGACGGAATGATCCACAAAAATGGCGAGTAATGTCCAGCTCTCCTCCACTAACCAATCAAATTTAAGATTGTTCGTGTGTAAAGGTGTAAGGTCAAGATGACTCAGAAAAGTTTCTGTGGGAACTTTTGATCAAGGCTACTGTTTGTCGCCGACAGGGTGTGGTTGGGATGTTAAAGTACTAAGTGATATTAAGGATATGTGAAAAAGGTAATTTAAGTTATTAAGTTTAATTGAGGTTAAAATTATAAAATTTTGAGGGGTTAAGTTACAATATATCACATATATTTTATTGTTTTTCAACATAATTATCTCCATGCTCATTACTTTTAAAATCTCATCAACAACCATATGATTATTCGCATGAAACCTCAATCAGTGCTACAACCATTCCGCATCATTCTTCAAAAACTTCAAAAAACCATTCATGTGATCCTTTATCCTGATAATTATTTTTGCAACCATTAGGTGTTTTAAGTGAGCCACCTGAATCGTCGTCTCCCCTTGGGAGTTTAGTAATGAGAATTGTGTATTATTGCCCATCGTCCTCGCTCTTTAATATCGACATGGAGCAAGTTTGGGTGTGGGCCTTGATTTGGCAAATGGCCGGGTGGGCTTGCCATGGCTGGACATAATCATAGATCTTTATTCTATATAGCGTGAATTCACTTATGCAGTTCTACCTTCTTTTATGTAATAATAAGTGATGGGGAATTATGGCGTTGAAGAAAAGGTTTTGGTGATTTTTTAGATAAAAATTATAGAAATATAAAGTTTTTTTAAAAAATTTAAATGATCTTTATATCTTATGTTTATTAGTTATAATATTTTAAATGTTATATAGCAATTATGACGGGAAGATTTTTCAATGTTTAAAAATTATAGTGTATTATCTATATGTTATTTACTTTAGAAAATTTTGTGAAATAAGTGGAAAATTTATATTTTCATTACCAAAAACACCAATTTGAATAATATAAAAGCTTTATTCATAGAAATGCCATTATTTTATTTCTGTTCATGTTTATAAAAATATGTAATTAACAGTTTTTTAAAACTTAAATGCATTTAATTTTTTAGGTATCATAAAAAACTATTTCATTTTTATTTATTAAATATTTCAAATTTAAATTTTTAAATTTAAAGGACATATATTTTTTCTAGATTGTATTCAAAAATAATTATGAAGCTTTAAATCCGTGGATATTACAACAAATACCAACCTCCCAAGAAAATGCTATGATCCCATAAAAATAAAAAAAGGTACTTTGTAAGTATCAACCTCACTTGAGAAGCAGCATCTTTCAAAAAATCTGAAGTATTCAAAACTAAAAATGACTCCCATTACTGCAGCTCTACTGCTTGTTGCTGTCCGAAACCGATAGATATATATCATTGCAAGACTTTTAACCCTCTATTTTAAACCTTTTTCCCCAAGAACGAAACGCATCAAAATTCTCACTCGAAAAGGACGAACCTTGTATACTAAAAAAATATAACGTCTTTATATTTATACACCATACATAAGTGCATAAGTCTTTTTTCGCCTCCGGGTGCCGTTTCCCATTCAAATCCCATAGCTAAAAGAATGACTTCAAAAGTGTAATAATAATGAAGAAAAAACAAACTCGAGTCGTCAACAAAATCTCAAGCAAAAAGACCAGATGGATGGAGTGGTTTGTAATAAATGTAACTGGTGTGTTTGTTGGAACCGGTTTTTATGTTGGAATAGAAATTATATAACATTATACAACTCTTCAATTTTTAAACTGTGATAGTTGCATGTATAAAAAACCTCGTTAGTAAATAATATGGTGTGTAAGAGACTCCAAAAAAATTGTTTCGTGTTTTCAAGTTGATTACTATAACCCAAGGGCAAAATTCTATGGGTATCATAAAGGGGATTAAGAATATGTTTGGTTAGGTTAGGTTTGAATAATCGTCGCACTAGAGCTACACGAAGGCTATTAAAGAGAATATGAGAGCAATGGAGTTATGGAATAATGGATTAAAATAAAGATGGAGTAGGATTAAAAATATTCCGAGCGATACAATTTCCCTGTCAAGTAGTACGTAATTGCTACATTTGGATTCTTTCAACCCCTTGACTTAATCATCTATTAACATTCAGCGAAATTTTCAACCGACTCAATCTTTATTAACTTCACTTATTCATAGCTTCATGATATGTATCAATTAAATTATCTTTCCACCATTATACTATTCACCATTTGAGTGACCAAGTTATGTCTGTAAATGATTTTAAAAAAGCTAACTGATGTTACGGAACTGTCCATTTAATTTCGTTTTCCCTATGGGCTCTGGATATCATACAATCACCACCCAATGTCTTATTGTAGCACGAAAGGGAAATTAAAAAGTAGTGATATTGAATAATATGGAAAGTCTAATTGCAAAACTCACATTCTTCTAAACTAAGTATAACTTCTTCGTATAACTAAGATATATTATCCGGCCCGTTCATTTGTGACTTTTATCCAATAGAGTTTGGTAACTAGAGCCTTCACATTATGTTCTACCGTGTTTCTCAAACCAGTTACGTTAGGTTAGGTTTGAATTTCGTCGCACTAGAGCTACACGAGGGCTATTGGCGACGGGCATCGTATCTTAGAACCACAGTCAAGTGACGAGCCGACACCTGAATATGCGCCCAACGCAATTGTTAAGGGCCACATCGTATGCAGCGTTAGGACTTTGCAGAATATTTAGCGTACACTCCCTCTAAACGGGGCATTATTCTTTAGACATTTTTGGCTGCAAGGGCCGTTTATGGTTGGTCGCCAGGTTTCTTTTGACGATGCCCGGACCCGAACCTGGGACCTTTCACATGCTAGGTGGGCTCCCCAACCCCTCTCAAACCAGTAAAGTGTTGATTACAACTTCGTCCACCCAACGCCTCCCGATCCTTTTTTTAAGGATTTGGAAAGTAAGCATTATCATCTCCGGCCTAAACGTTTTCTTCACTTTAAGGCCATCTAGCCGGATTCCCGATCAAGTGCAGTAGCAGCAGCAGGATAGAAGTAAGCAAAGAGCCAAAAAATCCAACTGTCCATTACTGGTGAAGACTGTTCTCTGCCCTCCCCATGGGTTGGGGGAGTGTCAGAGAAGTAGTGTATGAGAATAAAGCTTTTCCGATAGCGTCTTAAATGAAGATTGATGAACTAAGCTCGGCAGTGTGTTCGGGAACAAGAGATCGTTGAGGGGGGCCTTCCTCAGGTAGATGTGTTGCGGATTAAAAAGATGCAGATGGGGGGCATTAGGGGTCGTTTCAGGGAGGGGATGGGGGATTAGAGTACCTATAGGGTTGAATTTGGGTCTTTGACTTTAATTTGAAGACATTTTTGAGGGTTGATATAGATGCACTAGGTGATGTGTTGGAGAACATAGAATGCGAAAAGAAATAGGACAAAATCGTCGATGTAACCGATTTGTAGGGGGGGAATATCTATAGAAATGAATTCGATTTTTTTAAATACAGTTTGAATAGATAGGAATTTTGATGCATGATGTTCTATGTAACTCATTAGAGTACAATTAATGAAAAAAATCCTTTCTATAAAGAACATGTGGAAATGGAGGATTTAAATACTTGAATTTAGATCTGGAAAGTACTTGAATTTGGATACCGGTTGAACTTTTATCTTTGAGTTTGATACTTCATGTACTATGTTATTGATTAGAGCAATTCAAATTAAAAAAAAAGGTTATAGGTAGGTAGTTTTTTGGCGATACCCGGACCCGAACCTGGGACCTTTCGCATACTAGGCGAATGCCTAACCGACTGGGCTCCCTAGCGTCTTAATGAAGATTGATGAACTAAGCTCGGCAGTGTGTTCGGGAACAAGAGATAGTGTTGAGGGAAAGCCTTCCTTAGGTAGATGTGTTGCGGATTAAAAAGATGCAGATGGGGGGGGGGGGGGGCATTAGGGGTCGTTTCAGGGAGGGATGGGGGATTAGAGTACTATAGGGTTGAATTTGGGTCTTTGACTTTAATTTGAAGACATTTTTGATGGTTGATATAGATGCACTATGTTGGAGAACATAGAATGTAAAAAGAAATAGAACAAAATCGTCGATGTAACCGATTTGAGGTGGTGGGGGGAATAAAATAACTATAGAAATGAATTCGATCTTTTTTAAAATACAGTTTGTATTGATAAGAATTTTGATACATGGTGTTGTATGTAACTCATTAGAGCACAAGGAATGTAAAAAAAAATCATTTCTATAAAGAACATGTAGAAATGGAGGATTTAAATACTTGAATTTAGATCTGGAAAGTACTTGAATTTGGATACCGGTTGAACTTTTATCTTTGAGTTTGATACTTCATGTACTATGTTATTGATTAGAGCAATTCAAATTTTAAAAAAAGGTATAGGTAGGTAGGTTTATTTTGGTGATACCCGGACCCGAACCTGGGACCTTTCGCATACTAGGCGAATGCCTAACCGACTGGGCTCCCTAGCGTCTTAATGAAGATTGATGAACTAAATTCGGCAGTGTGTTCGGGAACAAGAGATCGTTGAGGGGAAGCCTTCCTCAGGTAGATGTGTTGCGGATTAAAAAGATGCAGATGGGGGGCATTAGGGGTCGTTTCTGGGAGGGGATGGGGGATTAGAGTACTATAGGGTTGAATTTGGGTCTTTGACTTTAATTTGAAGGCATTTTTGATGGTTGATATAGATGCACTATGTTGGAGAACTTAGAATGCAAAAAGAAATAAAGCATAATCGTCGATGTAGCCGATTTGAGGTGGTGGGGGAGTAAAATACATATAGAATTGCATTCGATTTTTTAAAAAAAATATACAGTTTTTATAGATAAGAATTTTGATGCATGATGTTCTATGTAACTCATTAGAGCACAAGGAATGAAGCAAAAATCATATCTATAAGGAACATGTGGAAATTGAGGATTTAAATACTTGAATTTAGATCTGAAAGTACTTGAATTTGGATACCGGTTGAACTTGAGTTTGATACTTCATGTACTATGTTATTGATTATAGCAATTCAAATTTTAAAAAAAAGGTATAGGTAGGTAGTTTTTTTTGGCGATACCCGGACCCGAACCTGGGACCTTTCGCATACTAGGCGAATGCCTAACCGACTGGGCTCCCTAGCGTCTTAATGAAGATTGATGAACTAAGCTCGGCAGTGTGTTCGGGAACAAGAGATCGTTGAGGGGGGCCTTCCTCAGGTAGATGTGTTGCGGATTAAAAAGATGCAGATGGGGGGCATTAGGGGTCGTTTCGGGGAGGGGATGGGGGATTAGAGTACCTATAGGGTTGAATTTGGGTTTTTGACTTTAATTTGAAGACATTTTTGAGGGTTGATATAGATGCACTATTTTGGAGAACATAGATGCAAAAAGATATTGAACAAAATCGTCGATGTAACCGATTTGTGGCGGTGGGGGAGAAAAATACCTATAGAAATGAATTCTAATTATTTAAATACTGTTTGTATAGATAAGAATTTTGATACATAATGTTCTATGTAACTCATTAGAGCACAAGGAATGAAAAAAAAATCCTTTCTATAAAGAACATGTGGAAATGGAAGATTTAAATACTTGAATTTAGATCTGGAAAGTACTTGAATTTGGATACCGGTTGAACTTTTATCTTTGAGTTTGATACTTCATGTACTATGTTATTGATTAGAGCAATTCAAATTTAAAAAAAAAAGTATAGGTAGGTAGTTTTTTTGGCGATACCCGGACCCGATCCTGGGACCTTTCGCATACTAGGCGAATGCCTAACCGACTGGGCTCCCTAGCGTCTTAAATGAAGATTGATGAACTAAGCTCGGCAGTGTGTTCGGGAACAAGAGATCGTTGAGGGGAAGCCTTCCTCAGGTAGATGTGTTGCGGATTAAAAAGATGCAGATGGGGGGGGGGCATTAGGGGTCGTTTCAGGGAGGGGATGGGGGATTAGAGTACTATAGGGTTGAATTTGGGTCTTTGACTTTAATTTGAAGACATTTTTGATGGTTGATATAGATGCACTATTTTGGAGAACATAGATGTAAAAAGATATTGAACAAAATCGTCGATATAACCGATTTGAGGTGGTGGGGGAGTAAAATACATATAGAATTGCATTCGATTTTTTTAAAAAAAATTTACAGTTTTTATAGATAAGAATTTTGATGCATGATGTTCTATGTAACTCGTTAGAGCACAAGGAATGAAGCAAAAATCCTATAAAGAACATGTGGAAATTGAGGATTTAAATACTTGAATTTAGATCTGAAAGTACTTGAATTTGGATACCGGTTGAACTTGAGTTTGATACTTCATGTACTATGTTATTGATTAGAGCAATTCAAATTTAAAAAAAAAGTATTGGTATGTAGTTTTTTTGGCGATACCCGGACCCGAACCTGGGATCTTTCGCATACTAGGCGAATGCCTAACCGACTGGGCTCCCTAGCGTCTTAATGAAGATTGATGAACTAAGCTCGGCAGTGTGTTCGGGAACAAGAGATCGTTGAGGGGAAGCCTTCCTCAGGTAGATGTGTTGCGGATTAAAAAGATGCAGATGGGGGGCATTAGGGGTCGTTTCAGGGAGGGGATGGGGGATTAGAGTACCTATAGGGTTGAATTTGGGTCTTTGACTTTAATTTGAAGACATTTTTGATGGTTGATATCGATGCACTATGTGATGTGTTGGAGAACATAGAATGAAAAGATATTGAACAAAATCGTCGATGTAACCGATTTGTGATGGTGGGGGAGTAAAATACCTATAGAAATGAATTCGACTTTTTTTTAAATACAGTTTGTATGAAAAAGAATTTTGATTCATGATGTTCTGTGTCAATCATTAGAGCACAAGGAATGAAAAAAAAATCATTTCTATGAAGAACGTGTGGAAATGGAGGATTTAAATACTTGAAGTTTGATCTGAAAGTACTTGAATTTGGATACCGGTTGAATTTTTATCCATGAGCTTGATACTTCATGTACTATGTTATTAATTAAAGCACTTAAAATACAAAAAAAATAAACTATACAATATGAATAAACTATACAATAAAGAATTAAGTATAAAATGAGGCAGACGGTTTTAAGAGTTGATATCTTTACATGATTATGAATGAATTTTCATGCATGTGTTAGTTTAAAGAAATTGGAATGCAAAAATAAAAGAATCCTTGATTTAAAAATTTAACAGCCACGGACGTATTTAATTAAAATCTAACTATGAAAACAATGCAGGTATATTTCCTGATAGCTGATTTATATTTATTGGTTTTTGCACAAAAATTGGTAAGTATATCAGATTTCACAAGCTTCAAAAATTCTGGTTTCAGTAGTGATTTATGAATTCCTTTCCTTTTTCTGAAAAAGTGTGTATGTTTTAGTTTGGAAAATTGAATGAAGGAGTTTTTCAGATAAACGTTGAATTCATCTTCAAGAAGTTGTTGCAGACTAAACCGAAGAAGATGACTGGAGAATACGTTTGGAGTTAGGAAAATGATTCTGGTATAAAGGAAGAATTACAATGCCTACGGATGTTGGATTTGGACCTTGAGCATCAATTTAAGGACATTTGAGGGTTGGATGGCGATATGCTCCATTGTCCGTCCACATAAACATGTAGAAAGAGACTCGATAAAAAAACGTTTAGCTAAGGTTTTCATTTTTAAAATTAAAAGATACTATTAAAAATTTATTGGATGCAGTCGCTTGACAAGTAATGTGTGTTATTCATTCTACAAAAAAAAACTGGTCATAGTTTAAAAATATATTTATATAATAATAAATGAATCTAACAACAATGAACCTAATCTTAAAACAATATTTAATTTTCAAATACATATTAACGGATTATTTAACATATGAAGCTTCAGAAATTAAGAACTAAGTGTTATATAACATTAAACCTAATTTATTTGGAAATTTTTTGCTCTAAGCTAGTTGTCCAGTTAGTTGTTTTTCTTTAAAAATAGTTTTTCAAATACAAGCTTAATTTTCATTTAAATGAAAAGGAAAGCACAAATTAATCATTCCATCATTTTGAAAATTGGTTACTGTTATGTTAAAACCTATTTTTTATGTTAAAATCCATTTGAACTCAAATTGCTTTTAAATGATAGATTTTTTAAAACGATTTTACAAAATATTTTGCATAAATCGAATGTCAATTGTTAATTTTATTTCAAGACCACCCCTTATTTAAATGAAAAAGTCCAATAAATTTCTAGTTGTTTATACTTAAAAGCTTTGGAAGTAGAGGGACATAATGTCTTTTCTATTTGAATTGAAATACCCACATATAACTTTCATTTTAATCTTCAGGTAAATTGGTAGCTATTCTCTGGAAAAAAGTTACTGGAACTGAATTTGATGCAATACATAATTAAGTTTTTAATATAATAGTTTCGATAAAAAAAATTTAGAATTTAAAATACCATTTTTAAAAGAATATAAAAAGAAGTTTAAGCTTTTATTTAAATCAAAGCTAGAGTTTGGTTTTTAATTTGTACAAATTAAAAAAAAAAACTTTCATTTTATACATTTTTTTGATCAATAAAAAAAACCCTAAATAATATGTCTTTATAGGGAAAAAAAAAAGGTATTTGTTAAAACCGACATTAAACGAAGGCAGACTGAGAACGCCATCTATATGACATCAACAAAACTAAATTTCTCTTCAGTTTCTATCTCAGTTAATCTAAAACAAAGATGCTTGAACAATTTAAAAACAAATATTTTCGTATAAAAGTACATTTTTAAAAAAGATACCTTAACTTTTTAAGCAATAAAGACAAAAAATTTTGTTTTTGTTTATGAGGTTTATTCTTTAAACAAATATAAAATTGAATTTACTTTTGTGTATATATATTAATATACATTGTATATTGTTACTCGGGGGGGGGGGGATTCCAAAGAGTCATATTCAGCAATTTTCTTGCCTAATATTAATTAAAATACGTCTACTACATTTTGTAGGCTTTAATTTGGATTATACTCCTAGCATACATAAATAAAGAGAAACTAACAGTAAATAATTAATAAAGAAGTAGTTGCTATTATCAGAAATGGAATTTAATTAATTATATTTTCATAAAATTTAATTAATTACATAATCTCATTAAATTTCCTTATTTTTAATTTCGGGTCGTCTGCATTTTAATGGACTAAAGCACTAAAATAGGGAAGTGCACTGATACTGCAAACGGACTTGCATAATTAAACAGCTCAATTATCTGTTACAATTGTAAAATACAATAATACTTGTTAATATCAATTGGCACATTACTAAATGGTCTTGATATATTATAGCGTTTAAATACATTTATCGATAAATTTCCAGAAATGTTAAGAATGATTTCAAAAGCAAATTTAAAAGCGCCTGTGCCATATATAAAAGCAAAATTAAATGAATTCCACGAATAAAAACATATATAAACATACATAAAGAACTTTGCTTTATATAAATGGTAGTATTTTGTCCCATGTTGTGAAATGTTGTTAATTAAAATTTTAAAAATAAAAACAAAATAGCATGAAAACTGAGTAACAAATTATTAAAGTATCAATATTAATATTAATGTGTCAAAGAAATAATACTTTAAAAATATTAAAATGAAATTTTTAGGACATGTACAGCAACGTACCATTAGGCTCCATAAAAAAATATTAAATTTCAAATAGAAAACGTGCTTTAATTAATTATTATTGTGTACACAAAATAAGATTGATATGAGTTTACAACTTTTGTGACTGCGGTAACTTGCCTTGTGTGATGCTGGAAATAGAGAAAAGTTTATTCAATCTATGACTTGCGTCCTAAAAATTAATGCCTAGTTTTAATTCAAAATCTTAATATATAAGACTCGAGATAATAAATTTTGAGCAATAGTAAACTTATTTAAAGAAGTTTATGAAAGATTGATATCAAAAGTACAAATTTATAAACTACAAATAATTAATAGGGTGTAATGAAATTTATTTTTTTTTATAAAAAAATTCAATCGCACGGAAAAGTTGCCTTATTTTTTTTGTTAGTATGTGTTAAAAAAAACAATGTTTATGTCTTAAGTTGCCTCTGGGAATATTTTATAGACCAAATTCGATTTTTTTTTTTCAAAATCTTTTAAAGAATAGTTTATGTTGTTGTATTTAGGGTTTGTACACATAAATTCCGGCTTGTGTGCTCGATCAGAGACCCGCATGTTGTAGTTCTCGTGTCTATGAATATCCCATGGAATATGGTTGCTGGCGCTCCCGAAAAGGTTGGTCTTCGTTTTACACACCTAAAGACTAAGACAAACGTCCTTTTATTGGCAAGATAAACATCCATGCTCTTACCAACCGGGATTCGAACCCGGGAACTACTGGTTGGTATTCAGAAGCGCTATCCACCATGCCTGCAAAGAAATGTTTAAAATATTTGAAATTTATTAACATGAATCTTACTGACATTTTTTCAGATTTTGTATTGAAACTATACATACATTTTCGAGATGCAAATTTAGATTGCAACCCTGCTTTCAGTGCTACACAAGGCACTGTCCCAAAGACAACTGTAGATATTAATTCATATCAACAAAACTTTGTCCCCATCCTACCAATAATATAAGACATTTCCGCACTATAGAAAAAAAAAGGTAAATAGCCAATTTTGTATTATGAACGGCCCCAGAGGCAACTGAAGATATTTATCCAGTTCAACTAAATTTTGCAGACAAAATAGCAGTAAAATAAGGCAACTTTTCCCGGAACAATAGGAAATGTTTATCTTTTTCCATACACCTTAAAGTGAATGTCATCAATAGCCATTTTAGTTGCATTAAATTTACTGAATCTTTGAAAGGCATAAAGTACAGTTTCTTTTTTATTTATAGACAGTAATTGATTTTTATTAATGTTACAATAATAATAGAATTAAACAAAATAAACTTAAATTATCCATTGCTTTTCTACGAATTCTTTTCAATGTAAGTTTCATTACAGCATTCATTGAGTTAACAAAAGCGCACCTTCTTATTAACTACGTCCGTGTTTAACACTTACACACTGCCTCAAAACTTTATGTGAGACTGAGATACGGATATTAACTTGACTACTTAACCTAATCATTGTATAAGAGAATTTTATTATTTTAGTTGGTTTTAATATTCTGATAAGAAAGAATTACACAATCAAATAACGACGTATTTCTATAGGAAAAGTACTGAAAAAATAAAAATTACTGAAAATATACATTATTATTTCTATAAGAAAATTAATGAAAAAATACATTTCCCCCATGGAAAAAAATAAATTCAAAAGTGATGAGGTTCAAACACAAAATATCACAGTAAATTTGCATACAATTATTGACTCCTTATAAATAATAATCATTTTAAAGTACGAAAAACCCACTACATTCAAATACTAAGTCATTCCTTTTCTACTCCTTTTTTCCAAATCCAACTTAAATTCCAGCAATCATTGACACAATTCCTCATTAAAACAACCCTCCCACGCCATACTTAAAGTCGAGGCAACACAAACACACCTCCTTATTTACTTGTCTCCTGCTTAACATTTAACAAGGCCGCCAAAAGTCTATTTGAGGCTGAAGATTGATCCGGCTACTTAACAGAATTATTGGGGGTTATTAAGCCGCTCGTGGCAGATAATGCAATTCAACTGTAAAATTGCACTCTCCTTTCTTTTAAAACTCTCCTGGAGAGCGTCAAACAATTATCCGTTGTCTCCTCGCTACAAAAGCACTCGCCCTGTTGATCCGGCACAACACAAAGACATGGCTTGATTGGCTGGCTCCGAAGATAATTTATTGCCCCAATCCTCCACTCTTCCTTTAAAGAAAATTATAGTCACCCCCAAGCCTGGGACAAACACCTATCCACCCCCCTTTAAAAAGGCTTTTTTATTTCCTGGGGGGTATGCTCAAGAAGAAACCATTTGGTTTTAATCCTTGTTGTATCAAGTGTACACGCGAATTTAATAAATGTTAGAAGTTTGCATCCATACAAATTAGTTAACCATTTCAGTCCCAATGACAATTTAGCATCAGTATTTTCGAGATTTTTTTCTGATCGGGGTCTATAGCCATTTATGATATCAAAAAGCACATCATTCGATTTTTCAAACTTTTTCCTATATCAAAATATTTTGTATTAATCCCGAATAGAAGTCAGCCCTAATATTTGTTTTAAAATTATGATTAGAAACATGATGATTCCAAATGGCATCACTGGGACTGAAAGGGTTAACTATTGATAATTTACTGTTTAATTGAGCAACAGGACTCTTTAGAAGTCACTTCAAAATAATGTTTAGTTAACTGTAGTTTTCATATTGGGAGATATGTTATTCAGCCATATGAAATTATTTTTTCTAGTTTTTGTTTTTTTCTGAAAAAAAGGTAATTTTATTGTATGTGTAGATAATTGATTAAAGATGTAGAACACTATAAGATTATTTTGCAGGTTTTTAGCACTGAGGATTTGATTGATGAGTGAATCGTGAAATGTTATGTGTTTTACTATGACAATCTGTAATTTAATTATATTTTTTACAAAAGAAAAAAATATTTATAAAAAATTAGTAGAGAAGATTTTAATGATTTTAATATGCATAGAAAGTACCATTTTGGCATTTGTTTTTCAAATACAACTACAGTAAACAAATAAGGTGATACATGGATTTTACATTACATCGGATGCTATAAATTCGGTCAAAAGTTTCACACTTATTTATCCTGTCTTTTTTAATATTGTTAAGTAAGGAAAAAATAGACTCAGAAGAGAACAGTTAGAAAATAGATCCTGATCTCCAGAACACAAGCCCCCAGCATCTGCTTTGCATAAAAAACCCGCGCTTGTCTCCCTAATTTCCTGCCCCCCCTCCCGGAAGAAGTTGGGCGTTGAATCATGTCCATTACAGGAAGGTCGAGCCAAAGTTCATCCCATTGATATGCATTAAAGCCCCCTCCTCGAAAGTCTTCAGGGACTCGGCTACAGATTAAAAGTTAATGGCTGGAACGAGGACTCCGAAAATCAATCTCAGATAGAGAATAAAAGCATCGACGAAACTTTTGACGCTGGGGAACTTACAGTAAAGGCGTAGAATGAAGTGTTGGGCCCTATGTGACCACCAAGGCAAACCTGATTGAAAACTGAACGTGAGGCTAAAGAAAACAGAGTCCAAATTACTTTCTTTTTGCATCTCTTTTTTTATTTGGCTCAAACTTTCATTCATTCTTTTGCCTTCCTTTCTTTCTTTTCTTGTTTTTTTTATCTTCATTTACTTCGTTGTAGTTTTTCTGTTGTTTTTTATGTAGTTTTTTTTTTCTTTAGGTGTTTTTTTTTTTTGTAGAGGGGGGCAGTTCTCCTTCCCCCTTTTTGGCCGTCTATCTATTTACCGTAAGGTGACAAATGACAGATTATTTGAGCGCCAGGCGCAAAGTCTATGGGGATCCTCTGGAAAGCATGCCTCTAAACATTTAAATTAAACACTTCTTCCGTGTTTTCTCTTTATAGTCCCTTAAATCAATATTATATGCTTGAAATTTTTTAACTTGTTTGGAAATAAGTAATTCGCACTAGACTACTTTACTATTCTTGTTAAAAAAAAATAGTGTAAAATGTGCTTGAGTTGTACAATTCATTTTCTAATTGCTGTGAAAGATATATTTAAGTGTTCTTCTGTGTTGCATTATTGCTTAGTTACCAATAGCTTTCAACTCATTTACTACTTTTATTTTGGTTAAAAGACACGATCATTTGCGAATGTTGTTTGTTGGTATCTTGTCAGAAGTTTGAATAAAAAGTTATGTTCCGCTTGCAAATTTATTTGGCATTTTACAACTGCAGAAGAAAGTAAGTGTATTAGAGTAAATGCTATTAAGTTGTTTCATTTGAAATAATTCTTGTAAAAGAATAATCAGTTAAT
The DNA here is from genome assembly GCA_023701765.1 of Hylyphantes graminicola. Classification (NCBI taxonomy): domain Eukaryota; kingdom Metazoa; phylum Arthropoda; class Arachnida; order Araneae; family Linyphiidae; genus Hylyphantes; species Hylyphantes graminicola. Next base: position 22,340,262 of record CM043122.1, read on the forward strand.
ATTTGTGATAGTTATGTTTAAGCACTTGGGAATGAAGACGTGAACTTATTTCTGCGATTTTTGTTTAATATGAAAGTACAAAATATTGTAGTTTTAATTATATTTTTGTTATATATATTTTATATTTCATATTTGTCGATATATTTTATATTTCATAGATTATTTCTGTATTGAACTTTGATAAATGACGAATAACTTTTCGATGAAAAAATTCCCAACTTCGTAATTTTTAACGTAACGTTGAATTACTAATTCTAGTTTCGCGACAGAATAACCAGCTCTTTAGGTTTCAATAGTTGCTATTTTGCATTATTATCTCATGATTATTCATTATTTAATTTTAATTTAGTATCCATATACAACTATGAAACTATTTAGAACACATAATTAACAGATGGCTATAGAAACAAAAAATTAATTTCAGATTACAGGAATTAAGAAAAACCAATGTTCCGCGCTCCACCGAAACCAAATAAAAACTTTTCCCTCTAAGTAGATGAAATAATCTCCAGGTTTTAAAATTCAGCTCGAATTAAACACCTCGTCTTTACACGGGCGCTGAAAACTACACCAGGACTCAAGCCAGCGTTTCAGGCAAGGGCTTGCTAACACGCCTTCGGGGACTGTGGCAAATTGGGCTTAACTAATGATGGGCTAGTGTAAGTTTAAGCCCCGCTCTCTGCGTAAGCGGTTAATGTTTAACGCTTCGTTAGCAGCCATATCTGCCGAAGTTAGCGGGGTAAAGCCAGTGTCTTGCAAGATATAGCGGTGATGATAAACTCCGCCGCTCAAATTTGTTTTAGTAGAAAAATGTGTTTGTAGTGGGGGAAGGGGATTCGGTCATCCATAACACTTAAGGCTTTTCGGCAGTGGGGAGGGGGTTGAAAGGGTTAAGAGAAGCAGATTTCCTGCATTTTTAAATATTGGTGGAGTGGAGGGTTTTATGTTAAGATTGAGGGGTGTTTATTTATAGAGGTTTGTACCTGAAATGTAGGTAACCAATTTGTAAAAAAAAAACATTTATTAGAGAAACATTAAGTTGTATTCGGGTGCTACTTATAAACGGTATGTATAACATGAAAATAATATCTGCTTTGTGCAGACTTGCACGTTTTATATACCTTGAACAACAACTTGAAAGATTCAGACAATTCTTTTGAGTTATTGTCAAATTTTCCACAATATCTCTTAAAAGGTCAATTTTTGGACTGACTGGGTGGATTTCTAATGAATGCGTGGTTACTAAATTTACCAATAAAAAACTCCTCAAAAATATATGTTGTAAAAGACATTTTTTTTTCCTCATTCACACTTGTATTCTAGAGGCAATAGTAAGAACTGCAGTGCAAATAAATGGAAAAATTACAAATCAGTACGATAACATAACTAATCTGTAGGATATGCGTTACCTGCAGATCAAGATAAATATCTTATGCTGGACTATGAGCAGATTTCAAATAACTCTCTGTTAGGGTGGATCGAAAAACATTGTTTGTGAAAATTGTAAACGGCTAGTGCGGAAAAGTTGTCTTTTGGTGTCATAATGACAGGTGTAATTTTCTTTCCTAACTTTATGTCTAGCTTTAAGTCTTTCTTCTTTCTCCCTGTCTTAAGTCTTCTTCCTAACTTTATGTCTTTAACTAAAAAATTATAAATTTTTTTATCATATTCTTTCAAAAACTTTTCAAATTGCTTTTTTTTTGTGTATTTATGTAACAGAATAAACCTGGTAATATAATAGTTTTATAAAGCATGATTGTCAAAATGTTGCCAAAAATGTTTTTTGCCTAATTTTTATACCCACTCAACAGTTATAAATATATTTCCACATTTCACTTCAAAATTTTTGAGTTTACCAAGAATTTAAATCACAGTTGAAATTACATACTGTTTTAAGGTGTTCTATATATATTAGCAATCATACAAACTAGCCTACTGACATCCAAAATAAAACCAAATCTAACTTTCTATCAGTAGACTTTTCTCTTTACATTGCGCTGTAGCTTGATTAAAATCCTAAAGAAAAACTTCACACAAGCCCAGAAGCCGCAAATAATTGAACGGCGTTACAGATCTCTACAACATTGTCCGAGTCCTCACCATCGAAGTTGTTTACAAATCCGACCACCCCACTCAGCGCTGTTTAACACAAGCGATTGTTATCCAGCCTCGAGGAGCACTTAAGGCCTCCGAGTCCTTCAATGACCTGTGACATCTTACTTCTCCCGGAAAAAGCCTTTGGGAGTTTTTATAAGATTTTGTTTTCCTGCTTACCGGAGCTACAGCGGGCCTCTCTCTTGGGATGGGCCGAGTCGCTTAAGACTCGAGTGTACTTTGGGCTCCCAGTTGGGCACTTCCACCGCATTCAGACAGGTAAATCCCGCTTTACGACGTCCCAGCGGGTCCTTTCGGCCAACTTAGCGGCTTGCTGGCGAGCGTCTATTTGCGCACGAGGACACCGATCCAGGAAGAGGAATTCGATCTCGACCAAGAGTAAACAGGACGGCTTTTCTTGATTCGCTCCGGGCCGGGCTTATCCCCAATGAGTGATACCGAGGAAATTAAAGACGAGAAGAGAAACAGGCAAAACTAATCAACCCACGGCCGGCTTTTATTAGGAGACACACAGATTGTAGACTTTCTTTTTTTTTCTCGAATCGAAGAAAAATTGTTGTTGGTTAAAGCTAACCTTCACAGTTTAATTAAAGTTGAGTAGATATTCAATGGAGGTTATTGAGTCTAAAATTTGTCCCAAAGAAAAGAAAAATATGCCCCATAATTTATTTCATCACTGTTGGTTAAACGAGTTATTCTATAAAAACTACATGTATTTTCACTCTAAATCAACAAAAAATATTAGTATTGACAATTTAAATATAATTGCTTAGACGCAAGAAGCAATATGGTTTGCAACAGGTCATTTCTATTTACGCTTCATATATGAAAGACAAATAACATAGGCTCGGAAAATCCTAGATAATAAATTTAGTATTGTTCAAAATTTTCCAGCTAAACAATTTTTTATTTAATAATTTTCCCAGCAACAGTGTTATTTTAGGAGCTTTTGGATGTGTGTGGCTATGAATTTTTCGTAAAACTTTAGACTTCTAATCCTTTTACTATCCTTTTACTTCCTTAACTTTAGACTAATCCTTTTATACAATTGTAAATAGAAATTAATATTATTGCTGGGATTAAATAGTTTCGGTCAACAAATAATAAATTGTTAATACATAGTTAATAATTAAATTAATCAATGACAGATTTAGATAACAGCACGCTCAGAGAGAGTTTTACAAAATAAAAGCATACTTTAAATAATTAACGCTTTTTGTTTTCAGAGCAGAAACTGTAAAAACGTGATTTTTAATTTGGCATAAAAAGACTTATTCGTTCCAACTCCAAATGCGGTTTGACCTTGCTGACAAAAAATTTTATTGGATTGATGTAAAGTCATACCATGAATTGTTATTGTAAAACATATTTTGTTTTCTTTAATTTTTTATTTGTTTAAGGCTCAACTGTAATAAATTATGGGGCCTTAAAGCATTTTAAAAATAACTTTCCGCAACCTTTATTTAAAATAAATTATAAATAAAAAATAATTAAACTTTTAAGAACTTATATTACTATAAACATATTTTGATGCACATGAGTAAGGAGGAGCTCCTGAAGTGGAAGTAAATAGAGCCACTGGATAATAAAATCAATATTATTATATGCTGGATTTATACAATTAGGTATAGTAGGGATTGCATAGATACAAATAAATAATATCTTCTATATGCAGTTTATTTTAACTTCCCTGGTATGACAAATGACAGTGATTGCGCCCTCTAGAAGGGAGAGTGTAGGCTTTATAGTCCATTACCCAGCTCGCCAGAAGAGACAGTCACAAGAGACACACAAAGAAGGACGACACAAACACATAGACGAATAACAACATTTATTGACGGTCACAAACATCCATGCCTGACCGGGATTCGAACCCGACCCCAGCAGCTCCAAAGGCCAACATCGTAACGATCGAGCCAAACTTCCCTGGCAACAAACAAATACAAAAAAAATCAAGTTTAAACCATTCCAAGTATATAGAAATTTTAAAAAAGTATTGATGCAAAATAAAAAGTTCGCTGGAATTTGTTTCAACAATTCCAGGTAAAAATACCTTTAAAAATTTATCTTTATTAGTATGCCTGATGATACTACGCATGTATTACACAAATTAAATATTGCGGTATTCGTATAACTTTTGTACACCTTAGCTAACCAACATCGAAGCTAAATACAAAAGTCCACTAACAGACAAAATACCTAGTTGGTTCACATGCCTAGTTGGTTCATCGAATCTATTTATTTACCTGCCCGAAATAACAGTCTAAAGTTTAGACTATAAACTCTTTTAGAAATTTTCCACTCCCATAAAATAGAAAACAGAAACTTCTAAACTCATTGATCTCTTCTAACTACAATATAAGTACATTTATATTTACAAAAATATAAAAACTTCTTTAAATAATAGTGTGCAAGGAGACAAAAGAATTAATTATCCCAATTCAAAATGGAAGTAAAGGAAAACCAAAATTATTATAGCCTTTTTTCAATGCTTTTTACAAAAAAATAATTTTTATTACATAATATTTTTGTGAAAAAATTATTTAACACCTAAAACCATCGCTTGCCTTTAAGAAATAAAATAATAATAATGGCCACCATAATTCAGAATTATTTTAGTAATGTTAATCTTTTGAAGCATGTACAAAGCGAAATGTTTCAATGACAAATTGGGCGATATTTTTAACATAAAACAAAGATAAGATACATTTTTATATTAATAAGTAAAACAATAACAACACCCTATCGGTAAACAGCAAATACGGGACCCTAGTTGCAAGACTAATAATTATGCACAAAATGTTTTTATAGATATCAATGTTTTGTTAGTAAATATTTAGAAGAACGTTATTTAGAAAAATTAACTAAACTGTACCTGACTAACCTTTGAAAAATAAAATATTGATGTGCTCCAAATTTTTATGTCGACCCCTTAAAATATCTCGCGTTTAACATGTCATAACTTTTACTTCCAAGTTTTAAAGGTAGAATTGTAGCAGTTGAGTATAGTTGCATGCCATAACAGCCATAAATCTTAGAACCTCACTGTATAAAAATAAAGGCGAGTGACACTACGTACACGGTTGCACTAGATGCACGCATCTTCCCTAATAACATTAAAGAAATACTATATCGAACCCCACTGTAGAAAAACCCGAATATAGGGTATTCTTGGTTACAGTAAAATTTCTAAGGAATACCAAACTGTCGAAAATAGTGAATTTATTATCAAATTGGCAGACTCTTCTTAAATGTAATATTTACTACATTTAATGCATTTTATAGTAAATAATTTCAGGTAATGTAAAATGAAATAAAGTTGCTTAGATATTATCGTGGCACCCCACTCAGCCGAATGGGACTCAGCCGAAACCGCAAAAGGTAGCCAATTTGGTGAAAAAGTGGGGTTGTGCTTGGCGAAGAGATCCCCCTCTGCTGATAACAGTTTGTGGTTGCTTTTCTCCTGCCAAAGCGTTGGCGATAAGAATTCGACCGAATGGTGCATGCGAAGCCAAATATGAGGTTAAATTTGGACAATTGGTGAACGCTCCCTGCTCATGATGTAATTGCGAATACAATGCGATCTCCATGCAGACCAGGGGTCATAAAAAAGACCCCTCGTTCTAAGAACTCTGGCGGGTCACTCCTGTTTCAGGCGACAAATATAATCAGACAACAGACAAGGATTTTGTTCGATGGATAAAACTTGTTCTCAATGTCTGTACCAAATAAATTTACAAAATAATGTTCAAATAGAGTTATGTTGAAGGATCAATATAAATATTTTATTTAGTAATTAGTATTTTACTTTAAGCAAAAAAATGAATGCAAGTAGATAAATAGTTAATAATTTTATCACGATTAATATATATACATATTGTTTAAAATTTAAGTTATGTTTCCTTATTTCCGTACCGTTAATTATCAGCATATCGCTAAACATCAACACATTAAATATATATAGTTTTAGAAGTTTTTATACACGTGACGAAAGACATAGTTATTACTTTAAAATATCTTATAACTTGTCAGCTGTTTACCCTGATAATTGATTTTTTTTGTCATAACATACACTCTTAAAACAAACGAGCTATTTTAACTCGGTCTGAGTTAATTTTCACTCCTCCAGTGTCGAAAATGCACTTCCCCTATAGGAGTGGATACTTTATTTGTTAAACCTCCGACAGGATCACTCCAAACGAGTGATTTTAACTCAGTCTGAGTTAATATTCACTCCTTTCCAGTGTCGAAAATGCACTTCTCTTACAGGAGTGGATTTCACTCTTTTGTTTTAAGAGTGTAACTTATGCTTTGCTCAGGCTTTTTAAGTCCTCAAAATTCTTTATTTGCTGTAAAAGACAAACTTTCATATTATGTGTTCAATTTGGGTAGCATGGTTATTTTTACTATTTAAACAATTCTGTCTAACAGATTTTGATATCATAATTTAAATAGTATTAAGTTCATATGTCAATATTTCATTTATTTGAAAGCGCCACGCCAGCCCGAAGCGCTGTGTTAAGGCATCATTTCACCGTAGATACCTTCGCATGTTCTGTTTCCGTCTTAAACATCTTATTAACGGCCCGTTTCAAACACACCATCTCGTCAATAAACGCCGTGTATGTGTGGCTGATGCACGTTAAATCTGTTGACTTTCAAAGTTCTGACACCATGCACGACGTCGCTATAAGCTTGCGTGGAGTTCAAACTTTGTTCAGGTGAATTCCTCATATGTTCCGTGTTTAAAACTTATGGAGTTTGTCGCCCATATCCCCTGTGTAGCTTTAGGACGATATGAATCCCATTATCTCTACGTTTGTAAATCGTTAAACATCAACATATTAAATATATATATATAGTTTTAGAAGTTTTTATATACGTGACGAACGACAATTGGGTGTTTGCTGAATTAAAGTCGCACTAAAACTACAAGAGGAATTAATTGAATTGGCCACGGGCCTCATATTTAATCAGTGTCAAGTGACGAGGCCGAAACCCGAACTGGCACTTAGGTAGCCGTATTGCGACTTCTTACGCGGCATCAGAACTTAGGACTACGGTAGATTTAACGTGCACCAGTCCAATATACACGGCGTAATTTAATGAGATTTTTTTTGTAAAGCAAGACCTGTTTATAGGATTTCTATGGCGGGGACAGAAACCGGAACGTATTATCACTGCAATGGCAAGACATCTTAACTGACCGCGCCATCCCGGCTCCCTACAAAAATTTCACTAATATTAAATTTACTCGACCTTCTAATGCATTCTAATTAACAAGCCGATGATATCAAAAGAAGATGCTTTTAAGGGGTGGGGGCTGGGGGTGCTAGGAGTAAAGACATTTTTAATCGCAAAAATATACATGTGTACATTGAAGCACACTCATGTCTGCTTAATATAAGGTATATCATATATACAAATCATACATCTAAATTCAAACAAATTTTTGAAATATTTACAAAAACGTCCTGGTATTTTAATGATATTTGACCAATACTCGGCTTTTATAATTGCCCCTTTCTGAATTACATGATTTAAGAATTTATTGTGCACAAAAGGGGGCTGGGGAGCCCAGTTGGTTAAGCACTCGCTTAGCATGCGGAAGGTCCCAGGTTCGGGTCCGGGCATCGCCAAAATAGCTGCCGACCTATAAACGGCCCTTGCAGCCAAAAATGTCCGACGAATAATATCTCGTGTAAGGGAGTGCACGTTAAATATCCTTCAAAGTCCTAACGCTGCGTACGATGTCGCCCTTAATGGTTGCCTTGGGTGCCTATTCAGGTGTTGGCTCGCCACTTGACTGTGGTTCTAAAAATACGACGCCCGTCGCCAATAGCCCTCGTGTGGCTCTAGTGCGACGATAATTCAAACCTAACCTATTGTGCACAAAAACACCATTTCTATTATACCAAACCCTTCCAAATGAATTGAAATTTTTTACTATATGTCAACCATATTTATATGCTTGTTTTCAATGCTGTTACCTAGCTTATGAAAAAATTGAAGAATAATTTCTATATATACATAGCTATATTAACATTAAGAATCAATATTAATATTTAATTTATTTTTAGTATCTTACATTTGTATTAACTGAAAGTAAGTAGAGAAATAAATAATTTAGGCACGATTGATTGTACGTTTCCTTCATAATTTTAATTACGTTTCTTTACTTAGTTTATTAGTTAATTATTATTTTAAAACATTACGACTTCTCATCTGTTTTCGCTGATAATTGTTTGGCTCCGTGCGAATAATTTTGTCATTATCATAAATTTTGGTTGTTTATACCTTAATAAAACTATGGTTTGGGGATAATTTTAGCCTTTCAGTGCTCAAAATTCTTTATTTGTTGTAAATGATTAACACTGTCAAATTATATGTTCATTTTAGGTCTAAATTAAAAAAAATCGACAATGAACAATTTAAGACCACATATAGAAATGACATAGCTTGTATAAATGACAAAAATATATCTGATAATTTGAATTCTATAAATTCTAGATTCAAATGTTGCAAAAATTGATTTACTTCCAAAATATGTACAGTATTTTTTTTGCTTGATTCTATCTTTATTTTCATCACTAGACTTCAAAAATGTATTTTTTGGGCACATGTATTTTTAATGACAGTCTCAGTTCCATAGAGTTTCTATTTTTTCCATTATTAGTTATTTAAATTATTTATTAGGCCCAGTGACTTAGTGGTAGTGCTTTGCATTGCCCCGCCACAAGTTCGGGATCGAATCCCGGATTGGGCGAGATTGACCTATCCTTTCATCCTTTAAATGGGTTGATAACATGGGTACCAAGCATTTTGGGAACTAAACACTGGAGGTTTCACGTGAGGCTGACCACCTTACCAGGTGGCACGACTTGGCCCACTTAGCCCACTCCATGCGCCGAGGAGAGACTTCTATTAATTTTTAATAGATGATATGTACTCTTTAATTAATGTGTGTTATTAGATGTCAAATCAACCAATTTTCTTAACCTTGACATTTCAAAAGTAGATATGGCTTGATATATCTAGGTAAAACTAGGTGGCAAAACGCAGTGTCTAATTTTCCACAAATTATTTTTAAGGTACTCGCATATTTCAAGTAAGACAACATCATTCTTCTGTTATTCCTGGATTTCAATTTCGTTGATTGGTAGTGTTGCGTGGTAAGCGCCGCTCATTACATTAGTAAGATGCCACGTGAACACAATGCTCCAATCGAGACCATATTTTTTATTCCTTTGGAACTGTTGCCACTCAAGGCGTGAAACATGCTCCATTGACTGTCAAAAAGTCTGATATTGGCCTAATTCGACAACACTATGATGTCTTTAAACAGCTGTAGAAAATTTTACTGTTTTTTTTTAACCGATGACAAACGTACATTTTTTTTAGAAAAACAAGTTTAAAATTACCAAACAACCACTCTCAAATATCTATATTTGTTTCACTGATTGTAATTAACTATCAATATGCTACATTTCATAATACGAGGATAGCTTTCAATAGATGATAAATAGCTATAGTTGCCCAACATCAAGAATATTTTAAAGTCATTTTAAAATGGATTAACGTGTATGGTACCAAATTGCAACAGTATGATGCACTAATGGGCTACACTTGAAGTTTATTAATACACATCGCTAAAAATAATGTAATTTACTATTTAAAACAGGGTTAAAAAAACAGGTTAAAAAGAAAACGTTTTTGCATTTAGTTTTTTTTTTATTTAAACCAGGTTTTTTCAAAAAAAAATTCCGGTATTTAACTAGTTTATGTATTTGCAGGACTCAAATGATGTTTACATTAATTTCAAACATTATTTTATGGTTTACTTCACTAACAAGATCCCCATATATTTCTTAAATTTGATATTTTATTAAAAAAAAACTAATTTTTGGGCACAATATACTCCAATTATTTCCACATATTCATTAATAACAGCCGTTAAAATTTGTAATGGATGTCAATTAAACCATTCATAGTATTATCACCTTAATTGAAATAACTAAAGTAATAATGAAGTAATAATTCCAAACTTTTTAGATACAATTTATTATGATCAAGGACCACTACAATTCAACATTTTAAACAAAAAATTTGTAGCTTTTTTGATTCCAGACTCATTATCAATTTAGACTGCACTAGACCAAAAGAGGAAATATTGAGCTCAACGTTAGCTGTTGTTGCCTTAGCAGTCAGGATGAGACTAAAAACGTTTCTGTTAAACTTTTTTATATCAACTGCTTTGCCTACACTAATATATTGCCAACACTTCTTTTACATAATCACTCTCAAAAAGAAAATTTCTGAAAGTCACTACAAGCTCTAGCAGAATATTTCATAACAAGAGTAACACCGAAGAGTTGTTAGGGAATCTGTGCTTTGCATATTTTAATGCTTCTGCTAAAACAATTTGGGAAAAAAACCATCTTTGGTTTTATTGAAAAAAAATAAACATTTGGTTCAAACCTTGGTTTAAACCATGCCAACCCCGATTTAAAATATGTTTAATTTGAGTATTTTTTTTATCAGCAAGTCACAAAAAAGGATAGAAATAATCATTTAATTATCGGTTTTTAGCTCTAGACAATATTATCAGCATCATTATACGCTATAGTATACTAGCCGGAGTAATAATCAAAATAAATTTAAGTACAACTTCGCTACGTTTTAATATTAACATGTTTAAACTACCTGCTGATTTTGCAACAATAAATATGCGGTATGCGCTTAAATCGTCTCGTAGTAGGATATTTGTTTCGGAAAAACTAAATGTTTCTATTCAATTAATTATGATATTTTTCTTTTTCAGATACCAACAGCTTTCTAAATAGAGACACGATATTGGTCATCTTTCGACTAATGTAAACAATTCATTATTTATTATTAAAAAGTCTTTTTTTTTTACTTTTGTTTTTGGAAAGGTTAATTTCCAAAAGTTTAGTAGATCACCCCTTCATCATGAAACCCCATGCCTGCCTCTTATTGTTATGAAAAAACAAGGTTCAGGGTTCACATAAACCAATATCTAAATTAATCACGTAAGAAGTAAAACTAAATTGTGCATTTAAATTATAGCTGCTCGGCTAATACAAAAACAAATTGTTGATAATTAGGTGACGAGCTTAGCAAAATCTAACGTATTGGCCTCTAACTCGACATTAATTAAACTAAAAATAAGAAGCATTTATTTGTACAGACATGGCTAATTTCGAGTTTTAGCAACCAAATTGCTTTACTTTGAACACTGGACACTAAAAGCCCCCCGCAAAGCCAATCCATCATTGTGACAGCCCCGCTCTCTTCAGTAACAATCTCAGCAACTATCTTCAGAGGGGCCGTATACGTAGGATTCTTTTCTTAAACTCAATTGCTATTTTAGAGCGATAAACCAGCCAAATTGTTAGCCATCCTGAAGGTCAGGATAGGAAAAGAAAAATCTATGTTGAAAATATTATCGCTATAATGGTGAATATGTTGCCATGAAATTTGGCGAGATTTTGCGGTTTAGGGCATTCGGCTGAGTGGCATTCGGCTGAGTGGACTGTAACCGATATTATTTACATAAAATAATGGATACAAGTCATTGATAATTTAATAATAGGTTATGTACAGTCTCAAATTATATTTTTGAAAAATTAACTGACATCATACACTGAAGACATTTTTTACCCAAAAATTTGGATCTAGGAAACCATTGTTTATACGGGACATATCATATATAGTCAGGTCGCCAAGGGGGGGAACCATGCACTGAGAGGTTAAGTTTTTTTTATTGATGATTCTTATAGATTCGAGGGTGTAGATTACGAATCTGGAAGGTACTTTTTTAGTACGCTTGAGCATTTTTAGTTATTCAAGATGGCGTCTCCGCCATCTTGAATGTTGTAATCTTAATATTTGACGATCTATTCGACAAAAGTGAATAGTTTTTGTCTTTATAGATGCATTAAGTAAAAAAGATTCACATTTATCAAGAAAATTCCAAAAATAAAAAATTCAAAATGGCGGAATCCGCCATATTGGATTTTTCACTTTTAATATTTTTGTTTTAAATTTAACCCAACAAAATATGTAAATTTTAACTATATTTTTTATACCTAGTTACTATACAACATTACTTTGAAGAAAATATAAAAAATCAAGATGGCGGCATCCGCCATATTGGATTTTTTCACCGTTTATATAAAGCGATCCATATGTCCTAAATTAAAAATTCTTTTTATTTTAGTTATATCTTAATTTTAGTTTGTATTTCAGTTTTAACATGTAGATTATTAATCTGGAAGATATTTTTTCGCTTGTTTTGAGTATTTTTTTTATTTAAGATGGCGCCTTCCGTCATATTGGATTTTTCTTCCTAATTCAATTTTTCGGGTTCTTTTAGGCCAAAATTAATAATTTTTTCTTTTATAGGTGCATTTTGTCGCAAATAATTACTTAAAAATTCAAAAAATCCAAAATCAAGATGGCGGCCTCCGCCATCTTGGATTTTTCACCTTCTAATATTATGCTGGCTCGACTGGCTCGAAGTTTAAAATTCTTTCTGTTTTACTAGTATATTTTATTATAAAATGCTTTAAAATCATCATTAAGTTTTATTTAAACACTTAAAAAACCAAATTCAAGATGGCGGATTTCGCCATCTTGGATTTTTTACCATCTACTATTACGTGATCTATTGGTGCGAAATCAAAAATTCTTTCTACTTTAGTAGTATTTTTTAGTAACAAATGGTTTAAACTACCTAAACGGGGAACACAATTGCGACATATCTGAATTTATGGCCATTCAAGATGGAATCTTTCTCATTATTAGATTTTTTATACCGTTATTATTAGGCGATCTATTAGCTCGAAATTAAAAATTCTTTCTTTGTTAGGTATATTTTTACTACAGAATTATTGCTATGTCTTCTTCTAACTGAGTACAAATATGTTAACTCAAGGCCCAAGTTGCTTAGAGTTGCTGGCTTTAAAGTTATTCCGACAATCCTTTTTGGACCATGGCCCATGCTTTTATGTAGTTTCAATCAACTATTCATTTATTCCAAACTTCGGCATGTGTCGCATAACGTGATCTGATTTTAAAAAAAGTTTTTTAACACATTTTCGGGCATTTTCTCCATTTATCTTAAATAAAATATACATATCATTCATAGTTTTGAGGACCAGATGCAAATAAATAGGGTAGAATTGGCGAACAACTTCAATATGAAGGGACCAATATCCTGCTCTTCCGGCTCCCACATATAACATCTTAAAGAAAACTGGTTGCAATAAACAGTTCACCGATGCTCTACTAATGTTGCGATTTGCACCCTCTATTTCTAAAACTGATCGAAGATCTCCGCTGCAGTTTGGCAGAGATTCCTCATATAAATCTATAAATCCCGCATGTATTATTTTGCAAGCATTCTTGAAGTCCTGATGTTAACTTCTTACCTTTCTGCATCTGTAGGACTCCTACAAACACACTATAGGCATAAAGGCACTATAGGTCATGTCTAACAGAGGTTGATACTTTACAGTAGTTTCAGGTTTAATCTGAAATTCATATTTTCGGCCAATTTAAGTATTTATTTAACTCTGGATAACGTTCTGAGAATGTCTTTGACGAATTTGAAATATTTTTCTCCGTAGCATTATAATGAGAGACTTTTCCATCACATAACAGTCTAAGCGGTAACTCTGTTATTGAAGAAGCGGTTTATTTTTAAGATTACATTAACGATCTTTAGGTTGTAAGGAATGTTAGGTATGGCTTTAGACATTTCTTCTTTCTTTTTTTTTGTTTCTTGAAACTGTATCCCTCTATTTTTCTAATAAATAGGTTACCACTTCTTATGGTTGAATACAGTCTTTCTTGCAGAGTTTTCTGAATGTTTATTAACTCTTGATCCCATATTCATAGAATTGTGCCGCCAAACGAGATCTCAGCAATCCCAAAGACATTACTTCGATTAATGAACTCCTCCTCTCTGCTATTACTTCGATTTATAAATTCCCTACCCACAAGGTGTGAGGGGTATTGAGTAGAGCCCTCCATCCCTAATGGTGGGGGTCTCTAGTATTGAGAGGATACAAGCTTACGCAATCTTGCGTTTCGTAGTGTAAAAGTAATCTTGTTTGAAAAGAGGAAGCATTTTATACGAGTAGGGCTCTTGTATAAGAGTCGCTTGCAGTTTGAAAAACTCATATTTTGGAATTGAGCATTTATTCAAGTAATTGTGCCTGATGAATAACAAAATATTTAAAATACTTTACTTAATATGGTGGAAAACATTTTTAATATTTTTCCTTCAACATTCATGGTTTTAAAGTATTTCGAACACAATAAAGAAAAAAATTGAAAGAATTTTTAATTTCGCACCAGTACATCACGTAATATTAGAAGGTAAAAAAATCCAAGATGGTGGAATCCGCCATCTTGAATTTGGCTTTCTAGGTGTTTAAATAAAACCTTTTGACGATTTTAAAGCATTTTATAATAAACTATACAAGTAAAACTGAAAGAATTTTTAACTTCGAGCCAGTGGATCACGTAATATTAGAAGGTAAAAAATCCAAGATGGCGGAGGCCGTCATCTTGATTTTGGATTTTTTTGAATTTTTAAGAAATTATTTACGACAAAATGCACCTATGAAAAAAAAATATTAATTTTGGCCTAAAAGAACCTGAAAAATTGAATTAGGAAGAAAAATCCAATATGGCGGTAGACGCCATCTTAAATATTAAAAAAATACTCAAAACAAGCGAAAAAATATCTTCTAGATTAATAATCTACATATTGAAACTGAAATAGAAACTAAAATTAAGATATAACTAAAATAAAAAGAATTTTTAATTTAGGACATATGGATCGCTTTTTATAAACGGTGAAAAAATCCAATATGGCGGATGCCGCCATCTTGATTTTTTATATTTTCTTCAAAGTAATGTTGTATAGTAACTAGGTATAAAAAATATAGTTAAAATTTACATATTTTGTTGGGTTAAATTTAAAACAAAAATATTAAAAGTGAATAATCCAATATGGCGGATTCCGCCATTTTGAATTTTTTATTTTTGGAATTTTCTTGATAATTGTGAATCTTTTTTACTAAATGCATCTATAAAGACAAAAACTATTCACTTTTGGCGAATAGATCGTCAAATATTAAGATTACAAAATTCAAGATGGCGGAGACGCCATCTTGAATAACTAAAAATGCTCAAGGGTACCAAAAAAGTACCTTCCAAATTCGTAATCTACACCCTCGAATCTATAAAAATCATCAATAAAAAAAACTTAACATCTCAGTGCAGGGTTCGGCCAAAAATCGGGGTTTGGCGACCTGACTAATACACTGCTCAAAACAATTAGGGGAGCACATGTTTTAAACCCTTTCGCTGACAATAATTCCTTTGGGAATCATCAGCTTGTGATTTTTTCTGACTAAGTTAAATTTGCCACTTATGTATCGTTAGATGGAAGAATAACGTATTTTGAAGAATTTAATATTTTTTATATTAATAAAAATATGAAAAATATGGTAAAATAAATTTCACTTTAAAACAGTTTTAGAAAATAAATTGACCCTAAATTTTTCATGCTTGCGTTTTTTAGATGTTTAACAATATATTTCAACTATTTTTAACAAAAAAAGTTTTGAAAAAATTATTGTTATAATTTATTAAAAAGTTATTATTCCATTTCCCCCCTTTAAATTTAAGTATTAAAAACTTAAGATTTTTTTCTCCTGTTTTTTACTATTTCATTTCGAATGCATAGAGAACCTATTTAACAAATTTTAGATTTATAGGACAGAAATTAAAAAGTTGGGAGTGAAGTTAAAGTTGGAATTAAAAAGTGCTCCCCTAATTGTTTTGAGCAGTGTATATTGAACATATCATTATCCATCACATTTACATATATTTTGGCATCTGAAGCCCGTTCAATCTAACTTAAATCTAACAATCTAACTTAACTGAATATCCAGAAATCTGTTTCTAAGTCAGTAACACATTCTACTGCCTAGAAATGTGTCTCTTAGTCAGCAACACATTCCGGTACCTAAACAAAACCCAGTACATTTCACTAAAACTCAAACAAAATATCGAACTTATCGAATATATTTTGAACATATCATTATTCATCACATTCCCCGTTCAATCTAACTTGATTCAACTGAATATCAAGAAATCTGTTTCTAAGTCAGTAACACATTCCAGTGCCTAGAAATGTCTCTTAGTCAGCAACACATTCCAGTACCTAAACAAAATAAAGTGCATTCACTGAAACTCAAACAAAATATCTAACTTATCTAATATATTTTGAACATATCATTATTCATCACATTTTCATATATTTTGGCATCTAAGGCCCGTTCATTCCAATTCATTCATTGAAGGATAATTCAACTGAATATCCAGAAATGTGTCTCTTAGTCAGTAACACATTCCAGTACCTAAACAAACCTCAGTACATTTCACTGAAACTAAAACAAAAAAAAATCGAACTTAAGATGAATGTTTTTTTAAAAGTCTATGTCCACTCCTCCTCATCAATTGTCTTCCCGGATTAAGCATTGGTATTGAGTGGTTTGATTTATTAGGCTGCAGAGCCAACTCTTTCGACCATTGCGAGTTGCTCTCTTGGTTGCTGTCGACATTCCCCAAGCGGCAGCCCAGAAGGTTCTTGGGGTTCCCCTGAGACCTTTTGGTCCCTGCTTTGAGGTATCTGACTAGAAGATGTATGGTTTGCGTCGAAAGTAGATCTGGAATGCCCAAGTGCTGTTACTATAAAGTTGGAGTTTTTGTATGGGTGTAGTAAATACGTGGATAATGGTATATGAGATATTTGTGGTCTGTGGGGTGTTTGTTTTCTGTTTGTATGTAGGGGAGAGAAGGGGAATGGCGCCACCTTAAGGGAAATTGAATTTTCCTACATAATTGTGTTGCAATTAATGTAAATTGTAATGAGCATAGCATACTACAGTTCATAACCTATCTTGTAGTGATTTTTTAAAATTTAAATCTTTAATAGAAACTGAATAAAATTGCATTTTTCTAAAGCTCGCAGAGTGGCGGGATTACCCCGGTACCTGGGGTAATGCCGCCACACCGCTGGGGTTATGCCGCCACCTCAATAAACAAAGCATATAATCTATAAATAATTGAAAATAAAAGCATATAGAACTAAAATAGGTTTAATTAACTTTGGAATGGTAAGTTTTACAGGGTACAGCTCTTTTTAACTTTCTATGTGCAACTAAATATGCAGGTGTTTTTAAAGTTTCGTTGGTCTATTTGACCTGTTCAGTTATTCTTTTTCGGATACGTGGCATCTCTAACGAAAACTAATAGGTTGTAGGGCCAATATATGAAATTTCTATTTCACGGATTATCCCGCCATCAATTTGCATGTGGCGGCATAACCCCAGAGTGATGTGGCGGTATTACCCCAGTAAGACAAAATGGCATCGACGGCTTGTTTAAAGAAAGGTAGTTAGCCTAGCGTCCAAACTAACCACGTGATAAAATAGCCAAATAATTACTCTTTTAAATGATATATAACTGATTTATCTAACTTAGAGATAGCAGTCACTTATCGCTTAATTTCAGAAGGCTCAAGATTAGATGAAAATCACTAAAAACCGTATTTTGTAAATAAATTTACACCAACTCACCGCACGGCCACTAAAGTCTCTACTAAAAATAAATTTGCCTCCTGCTACAGGTCAGCGCTCACAGCCCCCCTCCCACACACACCGATGGCGAGATACAAGGGGTGGCGGCATTACCCGAGGTGGCGGGATTAGCCAGCTCTCCCCTAGTATTGAAGATGTGTTTGATAAAAATTATATATTTTTTAGGACTCCTCTATTCTAAAAATAATAATATAAGTATAAATTATTCTAATTATGTTATTTATTTATAAATTTCAAATAATATTTTAAGCAATAAATATCATAATGATAGAAATGTTTGATTTCAATTTTTTATCTCTTAAACAAAACAATAAAACTACATAATTTTTATGTTTTGTTAACTCGAAGAAAAATAAATAAAGGTGTATTTATAGAGAATACATTTTATTAAACTTAATAGAATTGAATAGCTTAAGCGTTAGTTTAGTCGTAGTTACGAAATATGCTTAAATAATTATTATAAGAAAAATTTTAATCGATGTTGATCGTTTGAAATAGCTTTATGTCATGGCAACATTACCTGGCATTAATTATTTGAAAATGGAAAGTATGCTAAAAATATCTCCAATAAAGCTCATCAAAAGTCACTAGTGATAAACTTCAAATTTCTAGACTAAATGTATAATAAATGTTTATTGAGATGCACTCTTTTTAATAACATCTCATTAAAACCATCTGGTCATAGTAAGCATCGCCATTCTTATATTCCCATAAAATTCTTCTGAATCGGATTACAATACTTCATTTTATCTTCTATTTCAAAGATTAAGACAGGTCAGTGATAATTACCATATCCATAAGCCGAACAACGTAAAATATTGACAATCAACCCATTCAGAAATTGAAATAAACCCAGAAAATGCATCACAGATGGTTCTTTAAAAATTATGCATTTGAGTCCGATAACTCCCTGGGGATTGTTAGCAAATATTTCCTCTCGTTCCCCAGCCCAAAGCTCAATTAATGCTCTTCAGAATAAATTCCTCTTAGTTACCCGAGTTTGTTTTAAAACGAGTCGCGAACACAACGAATTGTTCTTTCAGTGATGCGCCGGAAGCAATGACTTTACCTTACACTTTGTATGAATATAATTAAGAGTATTGCCTTCCAAATCAAAGCGTCATATCGGTAAACTTAAACTTTGAATATTGGCGGCACTGTATTGTATGCACTTTAGTCTTATTTTAATGCTGCATAGCTATTCGCGATAATTTAATAAGCTTATAACTTCGAAATCCGTTACAGGCGAGCTTATTGTTTGAAGACGGACCAGATATGCTCGCCTAATTGTCGACGTGCTTCACTCCCTTTGTCCTATTAAATGAGTCGTTTAGAACTTTAAGCGGAATCGTCTTTGTGTCATTTCCGGGTAGCAATACTTTCAGAGATCAAAAGGACTGGCACAACTTTAAAATTCGTTAAATAGAGATATGAAAGGTTTATTATTCATTTGGAAATGAAAGCTGTAGACGTTTTAATCGGCTATACTTTGGAAACGAGATCAGATATTGAAATATCTGTGCATGCTCTTAGTGATGTGGTTAGATAACATAAAAGCTAGTCAATGGAGACAGTTAACAGTTACCTTAATAAAGTTTTAACGAATAACATGTTACAGGAAATAATACTGTCGATATATAAAATGTTGGTATTTCTTTCAATGCTATTTAAAAATAATTCAAAATTAAATATTTATTTAGTAATTTCAATATCCATTCAGTTTTGTCATAAAATATTCTGTTTTATTAATTTTGATATACGTTTTTAGATTTTTCATTTATGAAAGAAACCAGTCAATATTTTTATATAAGAAGGAATCTAAAAAAGCAATAATATTTTTTTATTGGTATCTTGCCAAAAATTGCATTTTTGTTGAAAATTCATTAAATTTATTAAAAACTTGAGGATAATTGTCAGGTGGATAGTCATTGAAACGAAAAGATGATGGATTTCAATGAAAATATGGCATTGGTCATGATTAATATTTCTTCCTTAATTTCGCCAAATTTCATTTTTTTGTTGAAATCAAAACTATAAATAAAACGCCAAGAGATTCCACCGTTCCAAAGCCACCGTTGTGTCGATCAGAGTTAAATGAAATTTGGACTGGTATATTTAATTTAATTCTGTCAACTCCACAAAATCATAAATGACTTAACATCAGCAAAGGCTTGACGTGGGTTTAAATTTTTTTTGCACACATTAATTTGTCTCAAAAAATCATTGGTTATGCAAAGTTGTTTTTATTCATTTGAATAGGTCCAGTATTTATATGAATATTTACTAGTTCAGCTACTCTTTTAATTTTATCGCTGTACAAAAATTAATTACAATTACTATTTTCCATTAGAAACTAACAAAAATGAAAAATTAATTTTAGGTTATGTAAAATTAATTATTTACCTTAAATTAATAAAATACAAATATAATTACATTAATAAATTTCCAACACGTCCAGAAATTAAATAACCTCCCAAACACAAGAATATAATTTCTCTCTACCCTTACCTTGAACCCTACCTATGGCTCACCTAAAACAAGGAAATTGCGCAAATGTCCCAATATACCTAATCTAAGGTACTGTCGACTGGTCTGGAATCCCTTTAATTCCGCAATAGCCATTTTTTCCCATCAGGCCAAATCTGTTGGCTCAAAGGAAAAGGAAGATTCCGACTGGGCAATTTTCTCCTAATGCCTCCCCGCACCCTCTTAACATCTTTCTTCCTTCGAAATGCTATTGGAGAAGAGCAGGAGAACCTTGGCCAGAATATTCCTTCCTTTTGCTAAAAGAAATTCAAGAATATAAGAGAATCGGTTAGGTTAGGTATGGTGAGAGATAGGAACTACACACTTGTGATTAAGTTAGTTTTGAAAAAATAATAACTTTGTTAATATCAACCAAGAAAATACATGAATAAATACAATACTTTTAGGATGTTTAACCATAATAACCAATGTAGAGATCGTTGCATATTTGTTCTTTTAAATGAGATGTTGTTCAAAAACTATCCAAGAAAGTAACTTAAAAACCCTGGGAAGCTGAGCTACCCAGATTATTTAAATAACTTCTCTATAAAATGTCCGGAGCCTATCAGAAAAATATCACTAAAACACAAGTAAATTTCCAGTAAAATATAACTTAAAAGATTGCCGTTAAAAAGAGACCATTCTACAGGTATGTCAAAGTTCCACAATCAATGACAGTTTTTGGTATATGATGTACAGAAGTTTTACACGGTATGACGCCACTTTTATGTCTATATTTACTTATTTGTCAGCCACTGGCTCTACGGAGTGTTGTCTGATGGATTCGATCCACCGCCCTCATGTTCCACACTTTATACCACTAATTAACTACGCGTCACTGGCCATGGCCATGACTTCTTGTTGATTAAGATGAATCATATTGAATTGATCAAAAATCTATTGGAAAAATAATATTTATAATGTTTCTTGTGAAAACCAGACTTTTTCATGAAGTTATCAAGAAGCGATGAAAACTTGAAAAAGCCAAGAAAATATTTGGTATATTTGAAGGAAGTTAAAGCAATGTTTTTAAGAGTGAAAAAAAACGATAATGGTAAGGAATGTGTTCAATTTAGAAATGTAAAAGGTAGGAAAATGTTGTGGTAAAGAAAACCAAGATAAACTTGTGATAAAGCTATAATTTTGTGTATTTCACCAGTAGTTACTATGTTAGAGTAGGGTGCTAGCCAATTCAGTCTAGTTTTCTAAGCTAGGAAATAGTAAAAAAAAAAATTAGCTACATATTTTTAAATTTCTATGAATTTAGTCAACAATAAACGAGCAGATACACTAACCAGATTAGAAACTTGTAGTTCAAAGTTTAGCTAGGGTAAATATCTACCTCGGTTCGCAGTTCTAGGATTAAAGTTGACCAAACACTGTATCTGGCTACTAATATTGTAATGTGTTGTTGCTTAGATGTTTTTTAAAATAAAATAAGGTGGCATATTTTTTTTAATTATCTAATTAAGATTTCCAAACACAGGTCGAGTTACATGAACATCATGAAAGTAGTACAAAACTTACTGTTTCGATAATAACGCAGAGAATACTTGACCTAAATAAAAACAAATTAAGCATTAGTGAAGGATATTTAGAAGGTGCGACCGGGGGCGGCAGGGGTCGATTATTGCCTCGCAACTAATTGTATTTTGACCGAGCAGGGTCAAGCCACTCAATCTCTTTTGATAGTAACCAGAGATTATTTGACCTACATAAAAACAAAGGAAGCATAGTAAACGGTTTTTAGAAGAATAAATTGAGTGTTTACTTGCAATCAAAGATATTCCAACTATCTGAACACACATGCATTTTTGAGTTCATTTACATACAACTCAAATAAATAAAACATATTCTACTTCATGGAATTTGATCTAGCAAAGCTACAATTGTGGGGTGGGGTAGATACATATATTCTGGCTTGTGTGCTTGATCAGAGACCCGCTTATAAGCCTTTGCTAACATTGTATTTAAGGCTCCTCATTCCATCTGGAGGTGCGAATGGGGGAGGCCGGGGTCGATTATTGCCTCGCAACTAATTGTGTTCTGACAGATCTGGGTCAATCCACTCAATCTCTTTCGATAGTAACCGTAGAATATTTGACCAACATAAAAACAAAGAAAGCAAACTGAAGGATTTTTAGAAGAATAAATTGAATTTTTACTTGCAATCAAAGATACTCCAGCTACTTGAACAAAAGGCAATTTTGAGTTCATTTACTAAACTCAAATAAACAAAACATATTCCACTCCATGGAATTAGACCTAGTAAAGCTACCATTGCATGTAAGGCTCCTCATTCCATCGTTAGGTGCGAATGGGGGCAGCCGGGGTCGATTATTGCCTCGCAACTGATTGTGTTTTGACCGAGCCGTGTCAAACCACTCAATCTCGTTCGATAGTAACCAGAGAATATTTGACCTACATAAAAAGCAAAGGAAGCATAGTGAAGGATTTTTAGAAGAATAAAATTAGTTTTTACTTGCAATCAAAGATATTCCAACTACTTGAACACAAATGCATTTTTGAGTTCATTTACATGAAACTCAAATAAACAAAACATATTCCACTCCATGGAATTAGATCTAGCAAAGCTACCTTTCCATCTGGAGGTGCGAATGGGGGCGGCCGGGGTAGATTATTGCCTCGCAACTAATTGTGTTTTGACCGAGCCGGGTCAAACCACTCGAAGCCGCTGGGGCCTCGTGGTCAAAGTCTGATCTCCTTGTGGAAAGGAGACCGAACACTAGTTATACGAACATCGTGAAAATAGTACAAAACTTACTATTACGATAGTAACATAGAGGATATTTGATCGAGATAAAAACAAAGGAAACATAGTGAAGGGCTTTTGGAAGAATAAATTGAGCTTTTACTTGCAATTAAAACTACCTGAACACAAATGCATTTTTGTGAGATCATTTACATAAAACTCAAATAAACAAAACATATTCCACTTTATGGAATTAGATCTACCACTGCATTTACGGCTCCTCATTCCATCTAGAGGTGCGAATGGGGGCGGCCGAGGTCGATTATTGCCTCGCAACTAATGTGTTTTGACCGAGCCGGGTCAAACCACTCGAAGCCGCTGGGGCCTCGTGGTCAAAGTCTGATCTCCGTGTGGAAAGAAGCCCAAACACTAGTTATACGAACATCATCAAAATAGTACAAAACTTACTAGTATTTCGATAGTAACACAGATGATATTTGATCTACATAAAAACAAACGAAGCATAGTAAAGAATTTTTAGAAGAATAAATTGCATTTTTACTTGCAATCAAAGATATTCCAAATACTTCAACACAAAAGTATTTTTGAGTTCATTTACATAAAACTCAAATAAGCAAAACTTTTTCCACTCTACGGAATTAGCTCTACCATTGCATTTAAGGTTTCTTATTCCATCTGGAGGTGCGAATGGAGGCGGCCGGGGTCGATTATTGCCTCGCAACTAATTGTGTTCTAACAGATCCGGGTCAAACCACTCAATCTATATCGATAGTAACCAGAGAATATTTGACCTACATAAAAAAAACAAAGGAAGCACAGTGAAGGAATTTTAGAAGAATAAATTGAGTTTTTACTTGCAATCAAAGATATTCCAACTATTTGAACACAAAAGCATTTTTGAGTTCACTTACATAAAACCCAAAACATATCCCACTCTATGGAATTAGATGTAGCAAAGCTACCATTGCATTTAAGGCTCCTCATTCCATCTGGAGGTGCGAATGGGGGCGGCCGGGGTCGATTATTGCCTCGCAACTAATTGTGTTTTGACCGAGCCGGGTCAAACCACTCGAAGCCGCTGGGGCCTCGTGGTCAACGTCTGATCTCCGTGTGGAAAGGAGCCCAAGGGAAAGCAGACAAATTTCCCTCCTCCAGCCATTAGCCGCAACACTGCTTTTATCTCCCGGCTTTACAGCCCACCTGGGAGACCCGTGGACCGTTAGCCACGCTACCCATCTATCTTCCCTGGCATCCCCCTCCTCTCCGCATCCCTTATCCGCATCTTCCCAGGGCGTATTCTTTAGGCATAACAGAAAGCTACAGCCCCCGAAGGGCAAACCCGATTTTTTAGGAGTAATCTTTAGCTGTCCACTGGAATGCCACTTCTTAGACGACGATACATGACCGTTATTCTCTCGTCCCCTTCCCTCGGATCCAACTGGGGATTACTAAAAACTGGATAAAGCATAAATGGGGATCCCATCCACAAAGGCATAAGTCGAAATTTCGATTTTTCTTGCAATATATTGTTATTTAGATAGCATAACTTGATGTAATATCGAAACACCAACAACTTTTCGTAGCATTAAAAGTACATTTTTGTAGGACAGTTTAAAAAGAAATGGGCAACAATGTCTTAGACGATTTTTATATTTTCAATAAAATCCATATGCATGACTTGGATCATGTTAGCTCTAAGACAGAGATACAATACGGAGGGTAAAGTAACGGAAAAGGTTTTCTCTTCTCTTTGAGTCTATCTTCTCCCAAGCTCTGACTCCTCATTATTTTTAATTCATCTCTGAGTAACGGTGCCGGCCATTATTTCAGCTGTGGCCCTTTTCTTCGGCGTGTTGTGTTAGTATCGCGGCCGCTGCACTGCACTTGTTGCGCGGCCTGATATATCGCCGGCCCGGCTAAATGAGCCGGCCGCTAAGGAGATTAGGGCGGGATCAAATTAATGTATTGTAGCAGGGGGGTGAAAACTCTAAAGAGTTATTGGGGGATGTGGAATGATTTTTATCTGCTTCGAGTATAAGAGGTAGGGTCAACATAAAATTTACATTAAGAGTGGGGAGTTGTTGTTTAAATTATACCTTTAAGAACAGTTGAGAGCATAAATATAAAAATTCACGATATGAATTAGTTCAAAAATATACGCAATAGTAATTTTAATTAGCTTCAGGTACCTTTGTAGATGGAAATTAAAAAGGGCATTCAAACATTGGTAAGGCCTATTTTTATATAGAATTTATAATGTACATGGCGGAAATGTAGTGTGGTAGAAGGTAAACGCGATAAAGGATTATTAAGTGGATGTCGAATAATTTCACCTGCTTTACAAATAAAGATTGAGGGTTAAGATAGTCAAAAAGAAGTCAACATTAAGAACTGGAAATAGATAAATTAATACATTTACACACTTTTGAAAAAAGAACTCATGCAACTGTAGTTGGAAAATGTTCCAGCAGTTCTAATTATAAAATGCACGTAACGGTAACTTCAATTAGCTTTAGAAAACTGTAAATTTCAAACTATGAATTTAATTCCATTATTGTATGGAATTTTTTTATTTTAATCCATAATGTGAATGAATTAAAGTATTGTTTCAAGAACAGAAAAATCTAAATAAACATTGCAATTTTAATTATTTGAGATGATTTGTGGAAAAGACTGAGGCGTTTACTGTTGAAGAAAAGCTGACTTGAACTACTAACGAGTTGTTTATCATAAACAGTTTTGAAAAGTGGTTTACTCCAAAGTTTTTATTTTTGTTTTGAGAACGAAATCTTTGTTTTTGGCATATTTCAGGAAGTTATTGTTACTAACTTTTTGTTAAATGTATGACACATTATAACTTAACCTCCTCAAATTCTTATATTTTAATTCAATTAAACTTAATAACTTAAATGACCTGTTTCACATATCCTTAGTCTTACTCAGTTAGATCTAGGCACGTAAAGTAGTGTGCTTTTTGGCGGGCCGTGCTCCGGCTCCGCACTCCATCCCGTTAAATATTCTATAAAGATTTCTTTTAAAATAAATTACTTTGGAGGTCCAAACTATCTCTTTTATTAGCATTAACTTCAGAAAAAGTATGCTCTTCTTCGTGGTAGCTGTTTTGCTATCACATGCATCTAAATTTAGAATGAATTTTGATGCAATATCATTTATTCCTATTAAATGCGGTCATCTAAAATCCTATAAAGTTTGAAAGTTTATAATTTTTAAAAAATCAACACATGCGTATTTAGGACAAAAAATAATAATACTTAAATTATAAATGACTGATTTAATTTTTTAAGTTGTAAAAAAATGCGTTTGATATTTCAAGATTTGAAAGGGTTTCGAAAACAATAATTTCAACCTTAAGGAATTTTTCTTATAATTATGTTTATGCACTGTGAAAATAAAATTGATTTCTAAATAAAATCCATAGGAATCTTTTAAATTGTCAATTTAGGGAATCAAGTCTCTCTACAATTGGGGATGCACAATTTTACTTATGTTTTTTTATATATTCAGAAATTTTCAATATTTACTTTTATGTGCTTTTAAAGTTGATTTCTTATGCTACTTTAAATCATTTAAGGACATTAGTTTAATAGATAAAATCTTTTGGTGATAAAATGTAGTTTTAAAAGAAAATATAAGTCGTTCTGTTAACCCCTTATTTTTTGCTCTACTATAGGATATCAGTATAAGTAACCGTTCTGTATATTTTTAAAACATTAAACTAGAGAAATCAAAATTTTAGTTTTCTATTTCATTATTAGAAAGCATTTTCAAAATTCGACATAATGCATAAAAAACATCATTTGTGAAGTTGCATACTTAAAAAAGTATACAACACAAACCAAAAACGATTTTTCACGCAAAAAACTCATAAAGCAATAAAAATAATCGCTGCTTCTAAACCACAAACGCTTTTAGCATAATGATAAATATGATTTAAATAACAAAATTTAGTTGCTTGTGCGAAAGAAAGGCATCCAATTTTTCGAATTGTTTTTTAAGAAATCATTAGAAAAAATAAAGAAATCGCTTGATATCCCTTGAGATAACTCACAAATATAGGTGTAGGAGTTGGTATTCACGCTGGAGTCTTTTTGACAAAGAGCAAACACGCATTAATCCGAATTCAGGACTTTTTTTAATAACACTTAAGTTAAAATTTCGGGGGAAAAGTAATCGCCGGAGGCCTAACTGCGATCCCTGGAGTAATCAATTTAATTTTAAATTATTTCCTCACTCCTCTCCGAGACGTAACTTATAAATCAGTTAGTCGAGGTAATGAAATAGCGGCAAGATTTAAAATTCAAGCGACCTTTCCTGGGAAGGGGGGGGGAGAGGGGAGAAAAAATAAAGAAAGTAAATAAGGATGCAAAAACAACATTAAAGAAGGGATGGGTTGGCTTTAAAATGTTTTAACTGACCTTTTGTCGACAAAGTTTAACGACATGTTCTTTGAAACATCTGAACTGCATAAGTTATTTGTGGACAATTTTTTTACCCACAGCGAATTTTAATAATATGTTCAATTGCTGCATTCATTTTATCAGTACCCAGAGCAAGTGTTGGTTTCTTCCCAAAGCTGTAATTCAGAATTGTGATGCAACGAATTTCTGAGTTAAATATGTGTAAAAAGGATTAAAAGGATGCCATAAAGAGTTACCAAATAAATTTTTACCAAGTGCTAATGAAACACTTATTCAGGTCGCTTTGAGTGCCAACTCAGGTTTAGAGCCAAATCTCGTCTCTTTGGTTTGGGGTTCAAAATTACAAGGAGTTTATTGGATGTGCGATTAATCTGTGAAGAGATCGGAACAGACAAACAGAAGGGATGCAAATACTATATGTTGAGTACGGGGCTCGGGTGGCCTAGTGGGTTTCCTCGCAGCCCATTACCCTAACACTCCTAACAGTCCACGCACTGTACCGGGTGCGGGTTCGATTCCCGCCTTCGCATCTTCTCTCTGTGTGACAGTAAAAAAAGTCTGTGTCCGTCTTGTACTTGACGAAGGTTTATCAGCGCGTTCCTGATCAAGCACAACACAAGCTTGAAAATCCATGTACCAACCTACCAACTTTTGAGTGTCAGATACAGCTGTGTTAAAGCGAAGCACCTCGAAGAAGAAGACTTGGTTGTGTAAAATTATCCGCTAGAGGAAGATGAAATTAAAGAAAGAAAATCGAGGCAAACTGGGGCTACGAGGTTTTGTTGGCGGCAAATTTCCTTACGCACGTATAAAATGTCGTTTATCTCATTACTTCCGTTGATGGCGCTGTCCGGGGGCGAGTCTCCGAGGAGATGACTTTACAAGCTCAACCTCGTAATACAATAGAAGCCGAGACCGTAAATTCCTTGTTAATGGATTTTTTATTGTGCCCCGACACTGTTTTTCTTGAGACCACAGTAATATATGTCCGAGCCGGCAATTTAAGTTTTCCATTTCGTAATTATTTACGTTGCCCTTGCTAATAAATCTATTATTACCATCAGCAATGGTGGACGTTTTTTTTTTTTTTGCAGTCCGATATGGGTTGGTATGAGATAACTTCTAAGCCAGTTCTAGTTTCAATGTCATTGAAAAATATCATATATCATATTATTTTTCAATATAATAATCTAAAAAACGTGTTCTTTAATTTGTACATATGCACACAAATATTACAAAAAATTATTAAAATCAGCAATCTCTTATATTAAAACTGTTTAAACTTCCGAATTGCTTTTTTAAAATGATACTAAATTTGAATTTATTTTCTGAAAAAATCTGCAAATTGTTTTTGCATTTTCTTTTGCACTAAAAATTTAATACGTCCTCTTTAAACTCAATTTCATAAAATACTGTATTTTATGCATACGTTTCTTTATGCAAACTATGATAACTTAAGTTTCAACAAGTATTTTGTTTAAATATTTTTTTTTAATTTAGACATATAATTAAATGTTAGATGTTGTGAAACTCAAACAAAGGAGATTTGGGTTACTAAACTATATTTTTTTTAAAAAGTTATAAATAAATTTTTGCGAAGTTCTAAAGGAACTATAATAGCTTACTTTCCTGTAACTTGTACACTTACCAAAATTCTTATCGGGCAAACAAGCAGGTTTGCAAAAGAAACTGTCACCCACAACCGCATCTACACAAGATTTTTACTCATTAGAAACAAACAGAGCATCCAATTGTAATTTAAACATTCAGAGCCAAAATCAACTATATTCATTAATTTGCATTATCATATAAAATTAATACTATTTATACTATGCTTAATTTATTTGCTGTTAGAAGACAAGTTATGCAAAATTGCTTGAGTCGAATCCTAGCATACGCTCCGGCGTCATTTGGCGCGTTTTAAAATGTTGCCAACGCCTTAAATGAAGCTAGTTTCTTATTCCTGAATAAATATCAACTTAAAAATCTCTAAAAGCAAGATATTTTTGAACTATTTATTAATAACAAAACATGAAATCACCCCAAACTGCACTAAAGAAATGTAAATTGAAAGTAATCTAATCTTTATGCAAAAAATACAATTCCGATTTCTTAGTAAACAAATGAAGAAAAGTCAAAGAATCACATTGTGATGCTTTTTTTTAAGTTATTCCAAACTGATTTAAACACCAAAAACAAATTGTTCTTCCATTATTAATTTTAAATAAAGTTTCTTATCTTGTTGATGCCGAAACAGTAATTTAAATGCTTAAAAATTAAATCTCAATGCTAGTTCAATGGGCGATTACTGACAAACAGAAGACAAATGTCCAGACAGATAAACAAAAGTTATGAAAAATATGTCTCTGAGGATAGAACCAATTTTGGAAAGGGGTACGGACAGACGAACAGACGAAAATCTTCAGCATGTAAATACCGACTTTTTTTGATTCTCTCGAATTAAAAAAAAGACAAGTAGGCTAAAAATAGGATTTTTACTATTGCTCCAAGTAACAAAATATATTTTTAAAAACTTAACAAGCTAGAAAAGTTGATAGATAGACCTGAGGTAATAATATCTTGAAGATATACTTGAGGTGTACAACAATGAGAACAATTGGATGATTCCTTTGCATAGTAGCAGTTTTATGTGTACAAGTCAATTGGGTATTGAGTTATGAGTGTTCAATATACATTCTGGGTGAAAATTTCCCCATGTAAGGTATGAAACACATGGCAGAAGCTCATTTTCAAAATTTTATGCTGGAGCCTGAAAACATGCAAGCTATAAAAATTTAAATCAATGTAATAATATTTTAAAAAATTGTATTTTTTTAAAGTAAAATTGTGCTTTAATTTAATTATTTAAATTACGTTCAATTATGCAATACTTAAGAATGTTTTATTTTGAGAAAATGTCACAACAATATTTTGTAAATATGTCAACATACATTTATAAATGTTTTAAATAAACAATTATAAAAATCTAAATTAGAAAATAAGAGAAACAATAATTGCTTAATTAAAACTAATTTTCCATAGACCCTAGGCCATGCCATTTAATTTGATCCCAATTGCAGATTGCTTAATCCACTGTTATAGCTCTTTCTCATTACCAACTTTGATAATTTCTTTATCGCTGAAATAAGGCATAAAATTGACTCTCCTTTAAACAATTTCAGTACCACAATCAACAAAGGATAATTCGCGAATCTCAATTCATTAGTTCTTAACTGCAGGCCGGGCAAATAAAAAAATGTCTTTCAGCGACCACATCTCAACAATCCCCACAGCTTACTCTTATAAAAATAAAGTTATCATTCTGAGTGACAATGACAATGAGTTTTTAAATTGAATTTCCCCCTGCAGTTTAATGTCTTTGAGGCAATTACACGCGGTTTTTTAGGAATTTGAAAACAAATTAATTCTGCTCGTTACATTTGACTCGCCAAAATTAAATCCGCATTATCGGGGCCCATTTCTGCCCGTGTCTCCCGCTTTAACTTAATTTTAAATAAAGCCGCTTTTATGCGTCACAGGGCTATTAATTTCTTTTTATTCATCGCCAACTAAAAAGGGATTACATCGCAAAATAAACACGGCGATCATAAAGGATATACTTCCCGCCACCCTTATTTGAAATACTTTAGGGATGGAATACCGAAACCGTTTTTTTTCCCTCGGTTTTGACCGAAAAACGGTTTATTTCATGAGGCCGGTCTAAGCCGGAAACCTTTGATGGTTTTTTGCGGAGAAAACCGTCTAAAAACCGAAAATTGTTTTTTTCTCGAACAGTGATTTCGGTTTTTTTTTAATTATATAATTTTTATTAAAAAAATGTTAGTTTTGCACTTTGCCAACGGCATTGATAGCAAATGGGAGGAATTATTATTTAAAAAAAAAGGGGAAAAGAAAATAGAGATGAAATAATGCAAAGCTTAGCAAAAATAATCAAAACGATTGTAATAACCGTAATAAGAAGAGGAACATTATTATTTTAAACAATAAGAAAGTAAGAATTAGGAAAAAAACCTAATACTTAGTTTCCAACAAATACTTTAAACGTTTAAAATTGACTATGTCAATTGGTTTTTTTTATTCGAAAGTAAATTTTAAAAATAAATTAATTTTTTCCATTAATTATAAAAAAAAACTGAAAAAACTTCTTTAAAAAGAACACCGGAACACCGGTTTTTTCCCAGTAAAAAACTGTTTTCGCTGAAAACCGGTTTTTAAGGTTCGGTAAAACCGGTTTTGGAAACATCGTCTGTTTTTTCTGAAAATCTGCTATCCCTACCTTTTCTTATTTGGTTGGCGGAGAGTATGGTAAATATTGCGCCGTAGATGAGAATACAATTAATAACCAAGCTGTGTACGAGTCAACTTGAGTTTCATAATTACTGTTTGATGTAACGTAAACTTTGTTTTATTACTGGAATGGTTTTGCTTACGGCAAAACATCCATTTTTGTTCTTTGTTCAATTCACTGTGGAATTGTCGGCTTTGTTTCCTACTTCCATGCCACATAATAGACAGTTTTATTCCATTTATAGGAAATTAATAAAGTAGGCAGGACTCTGAGGTATGGCAGCGAGTTTTTATGCTTGTCAAATTATTTTAATAACTCACAATTTCATTACTTCTTCTATTGACTTTGGAAATAAAATTGTTTTGTTTAGTATGATTGAATGTGCTGCTAGCAATAGCTGACAGGTACCTAATTTAACTTATTAAAAGGTGGTTCAAATGAGAGATTGCCTCATTATTTTTCCTGTTTTTTATGCTGCTTTTAAATATGCAATAAGTTTTGTGTTATTTTCTGTCTTTTACATTTATTTACAAATAAAGCTTAAAACATCGAAACTTTTTATTAGTTTGAGTAAGACTCAATTATTTGGTTTTCTATACTTAAATAAGTGTCTTTCTTTTTGTTTCGAAAAATGTAATCTATGATTAAATAACGATATTTTTTATCAAAAAAATATATTGAATTTAAAATTGGGATAAAATGTTTCTAAAACAAAATAATATTAATGGGAATATAAATTCCATTATTTCGAAATTTTATACGATTAAGTTTTTCAATTCCGTTTCTAGTGGTTAGATGTATATTATATTTTCTATATAAATTATTAAATATTATAAAAAAAACAGTTAATATTTCAAATAGATAAAGGCTCCTTATCTAAATCCATTTCAGTAAAGTACGCTAAACACTGTTTTTTTTTTCCTCATTCTGCTATCTACATTCAACAATCAGGGGCTGGGGATCCCAGTCAGTTAAGGCGTTCGCCTTGCATGCGGAAGGTTCGGGTCCGGGCATCACCAAAAATAACTGCCGACATATAAAAAAATCCTACGGTTCCCCGTGCAGAGAGAGTGCACCATAAATATACTACTAAGTCCCAACGCTGCTTACGATGTCGCCCTTAAAGGTTGCGTTGGGTGCCTACTCAGGCGTCGGCTCGTCACTTGACTGTGATTCTAAATTATGAGGCCCGTCGCCCTCGTGTTGCTCTCTCTAGAGTGACGATAATTCGAATTAAACTAAACTCTCGTTTTACATTGGCGACACACATTCATAAAAAAAAAAATTATTATACATAGAATGATTTTAAAAAAAACATGGTAACCTTTGTTGTCTTAAGACACAAATAAGCTAGTGCCCATAGTTATGGAAAGGAGTGGAAATGCAGAAAAGAAAAATGGTATTTGTGATTCATGCGCTGTAACAGGTGCGGGTTCGATTCCCGCCTTCCTCCTGGTGTATATTCCTTTCTCTGTGTCAGTAAAAATTCTTTCTATATCTGTCTTACTTGACGAAAGCTTCATAAGCGGTCTCCTGATCAAGCAAACAAGCCGAAATATATATGTACCTACTCCCCCACTCCTTAGGTTTTAAAGAAACGCACCCAAAGTGTTTTAGGTGAATGGGAAAAAATACAGTTTTTCCTGAAAGGATAAAAGGAAACGAGGCGTCAAAAAAGTACGAAAATGAGCAATTGCACGAAAAACTGACTAAGAATTGGGTTTAAACTTATGACTTGTTAATTGATTTATATTTTTTAAGCATTTTTAATTTTATGAGTTCACCTTCATTTTGAGTATTTTTTTAATATGTTTATTGTTTTAATACTTTGCTTTTTTTGATGATCGAATTTGATTTTTTTAATGTTTCCTAATAATATTAATAATAAACAAAATAAAACCAAAATATATTTTTTAATGAAATCTTAAGTTTATTAGATATTGTGTTCAGCTTAAAAACATACAAACAATGAAAGAGTATACGCTTTATACCAAAAACTTCAGATATGAACACAGAAAGATACTTACGCCATTTTCAAATAACAATAAATACTCACATGTTAAGAGCATTTATTTATATAACTTTTTTTATTATTATTAATGTCACCATTTTTGTAAGTTATAAAAGCAATAACACACAAAATCTTTATTTAGGACATTTAACCGTCTCATATTTCGTGTAAATTATGTTTATGGGTCTCGATGGCTATGTAGATATAAATAAATGTATCACTAAATAATAAAAAGATTTAATAAGAACAAATAGATTTTAGTAGAAATAATCACATACATCTAAATAAGTCATGAGTATCAGCAACACAAGTTAATTTATTACTTAGAATATAGTAAGAGTATCGACGTAAACAAATAATTAACATGGTTTTTGAATTGATTTATTTACGGTAGGGGAGACCGGGGTTAGTTGGCATAAGGGGTTAGTTGGAATTGTGCCTTTAAAAAAAATTAACTGTTTATTAACAGCGCTACTGAGCCTGTCACATGATCGTCATTTAAACGTCCAACTTGCATGAGAACGCCAGTTGGATCCAGCCATTGCCTTTAGAGGAATGATGGAAAACGTGATTTTCATATAAGAAAGTAAAATTTTGATTATTCAGTATTTGTCGTTTTGTACAGTAGTATAGTCATTCAGGAATAACATTCACAAGTTTTTAGTATCTTTGGGCATTAAGCTACGAGGTAATAAGTCCATTTCTGCTGCAGTTGTTAAACAAAAGTTTTGGTCGCCATGTTTATTTTACTTGCTCTATTGGGGTTAGTTGGCATAGGGACTCGGGGGCTAGTTGACATAAGCTGGCTGGGTATGCCAACTAACCCCGCAACAACGGGTAAGTTGACATAAGTATGCCAACATTCATAGCGACCTAATTTTAGTTAGGTATAGGCTACTTCATAAGAATAAATTATTATTATTTTTATCTATACATGGGTAATTCCACGTCAGAAGAGACCACGACTGCAAAAAAAAATATTTTTTTCTACACTTGCAACTTTTATATTTGCTTTAGAAAGGTTTGAATTTTATTATTTTTGTATCAACAACTATTATTAATTCATCTTTGGCAACACAGCAGCTTCTAAATATCCGCTTTGTTTTGAAAGCATGGTCTCGTGTTTTTTCATCATTTTGAACAAATGAATTTTAAGGTACGAAGCACATTTTATCAGATTTTTTGATAAAATTATTAAAATACACTATCAGAACTACCTTAAAAACACACTATTAATTGGTATTTATAACTAAACGATATTTAATTGGGAAGATAAAAATATCCTTTTTGACTGTAGTGTCAGTCACGGAAAGATAGAAAAGTTTCTATAACTTTAAAAAAAAAAGGCTTTACTTCAATTTTTTTGCGATATTTTCTTACTTTAATAACCTCTGTGTAATTTCCCACCTCTTAATTTTAAAATGAAAAGCATTTTCTCTATTTATAACACATTTTAGCTTTGTAGTGTCAGTCACAATGTAGTGTGAGTCACAACTTCTTTTGATCTAGAAGTTTTAGAATAGCTATAATCTTTGTAGATTTCTTATATTTTGATAATTTTGATTTAAGCTGGCTATATCAACAGCTAAAAGAAAAAAAAGAGCAAAGGGGAAGTTTTTAGGAGGGGATAAATTACAAAAATTTAAAGAAAATGAAAGCAAAAACAACTTTACGGACAACACTTCAATTAAAAGTATTTCACCCCCATTGCAATCCCCCAACCATTTGACAACCTTGTGTGGTAATTTTTTCCAAAAAGTTATGGTCATCTTTGCCTTCAGTCATGGTAAAGGAGCAATTGATGAACTTCGTGATACAGTGAGGAGGGGATAAAAGAAGCCACACTTTCTATCAAATTTGACTCACATTTTGCTAAAGATTTTTTCACTTTGAATAAGAAATCTGCCCAAACATATCACTATTATAATTTCTGACAACTGTGTAAAGGGCAAAATAAGTAGATTAAATGATATATGCTCCTCAAAGAAGATAAATACTTCTGATTCCCAGACACTCAAAAATGAATCCTTTTTTTTTTTTTTAAATTCAACAAATACCTACTTTAAACAACTTCCAATGTTTCATTAAATCCCCCAAAATACTACAAGTAGGATAAAACAAATTTAAATGTTGTAAAAAGAAATATACCTCTCAACAAAATTCTGAAAATGAACTTGATGCTATGAAAAGAGCTTTATTTCCTTTTATAGTTAAATTATCGTTAAAATTTTGTTGGCAAATGTTTAATAAAGATGCTTATTCAGTAAAACTGAAACATCTGCAATGGTCGGGAAGTCTTTTTGTGTGGCTTCAGGGTCAAGGTTTTTCAGAAAATGCTATAGAATAAAGAAGTAAGAAACTACCAGAAACCAACTTTAGGGGACCTTGTGTAACTTTTTGTAACTGTATTTTTACCGTGTACGTAATTTTTAACTTACCATGTTCAACACTATATACATACGTTTTGTTATTTTGTTATTGCCAAAATTTCCATTGCTGTGATACAATTCACATGATGTAGTGTGTCGCTAGTTGAATGTAATGAAAGTCGCGCACAAAGGTGTTAATAAATTATTTCCTATGATATTTCAATACTTTTTTGCTATTAAAAGATTCAGTTTTAAACCTTATACTTAAAATAAACACTGGTAGAATGTTGATTTGGTTGATTTGCTGCATTTTGAAGAAGAAATTAGAGTTTAACAAAATTACCAGAAACCTACTTTAGGGGACGTTGTGTATCTTTTTCTAACCATAATTTTACCATTTATGCAATTTTTAACTTTCCATGATTAAAATAATTAACATATGTTGTGTTATTATTGCTTTAAATTCCATATCTGTGATACAATTCACAATGCAGTGTCAGTCACGAATTGAATGTAGTGTCAGTCACGCACAAAAATGCTAATAAATTATTTCCTATGGTATTTCAATACTTTTTTGCAGTTAATATATTTAGCCTGAAACCTTATACTTAAAATAAGCAGTGGTAGAATGCTGAATTACTGCGCAATCAGAAGAAATTCGAATTTTCATGATAGTCAAAAATCTACGAACTTTCGTGTAGTGTCAGTCACATCAGGACATTTTTATTATTTTTTAGTTAAATAATAACTTTAAAAATTTTTTACTGATTGCTAAAAATACTATTTGCTAAGGGGTATACTGACATACAATATTTTTTTTAAATAAATATAAAATAATTATGAACTATGCAAACGAAATTGGTTAAATCGTTCTGATGTAGTGTCAGTCACGCGTGGAAATGCCCACATATATAAATGTGGAAGGTGTTTTCTTTTCGCAGTCATAACTCAATAACGGCTGGGCAGACATTAACTTTCACTTTAGATACTTTTACGTAGATTTGCCATACTCAGAGTTTTAAAAATTGGCATAATTTAAGACTATACAAATTTCAGCTCGATTTCAAGCAAACGGTTATCTAGTTATTATTATGTAATAAACGAAAGCTGTAAGTTCACTTTTTCTGCCTTACCTATCTATGATAATGTAACTATTTTTTGTTCAGATTATGAGTACCTATAAACGAAAAACTAAGAGGGCTACAATGACAGCAGATCATCGAAAGAGAGCTGTTGAGGCACACTTACTTGAAAAAAAAAGTTTGAGAAAGTAGCGGATGAATTTAAGATCTCTGTTAGAAGTCTCGCATGATATTGTAAGATCGCAAAATCAAAAATTAATTCTCTCTGCCTAAAGGGTACCAGAGGGGATTGGAGGATGTGGGATAGTGCGGCAGGTGTTCACTCCTGAACAAGAATTTGCTTTGAGTGAATACCTTGTGAAGGCAAGTCACATATACTTCGGCCTGAGCCCAAAAGAGGCAAGAAAGTTGGCATATCAATATGCAGTTGCTAATGGCACTGCACATCCTAGTAGTTGGGACTCAAAAGAATCAGCAGGTGTTGACTGTTTTTCTTTTTTTCCTAAAACGTCACCCACAACTTTCAATACGTACCCCCGCGGCAACGAGTTTGGCTCGAACGTCCAGTTTCAACCCAAATAATGTTCAAAGGTTTTTCAACCTCCTATAATCAGTAATGAACCAACATTCATTTACCGCCCAGGACATATGGAATGATTAATTTTAAGCTGATTAACATTTATTATAATTACACCTTACTTAAAGAC
This sequence comes from Hylyphantes graminicola, assembly GCA_023701765.1. Classification (NCBI taxonomy): domain Eukaryota; kingdom Metazoa; phylum Arthropoda; class Arachnida; order Araneae; family Linyphiidae; genus Hylyphantes; species Hylyphantes graminicola. Next base: position 22,378,255 of record CM043122.1, read on the forward strand.
GAGTAAAAACGCTTGCCTCACTTATGCCAACTTACCCCACTACCTATGCCAACTAACCCCGATACCGGGGTAGGTTGGCACAGTTTGACTGGACAAGTAAAAACGTTTTTTACACAAAGTGGCAAAAATATATTTATTCAAATGTATGTGTGATTTGTAGCCAAAATGTTTACCTACATTACCAACTTTTTACATTTCATATATCTTCAAACCAAAAAATTAGAAAAATTTTGAAGTGAAAACTGTGCCAACTAACCCCGGTCTCCCCTACTTTTATGTTCCATATAAATGAGAGTTCCTTTTTGTCAAGTAAATGCTGTTCTTTTAAAACTCCGCATTTTAAAGGTAAGTGCTAATTCTAATAAGACAGCTAAAAATGCTATCCTACGTAACTGCTAGTACTTTATTTGTGCTTAACAGACCTTGATGTATTTAAGGTAAAATTGGACTAGTTTTTTCATAAGTTTTCTTCAAAAAATTGACAACAGGAAATAAAAACTAATGAAACTAAATAAAAGCACAATATAAAACTAGATTCTTTCAATATTTTATTTTTGTTGATGCTGCTTCTAATTCCCAATGATGTACAAGTTTACATTCTTGCACTTGTTCTCGATATGAAACATATTATAAAAAATGCAGCATAATTGTTTGAAAAGCTTGATTTAAGCCTTTTAACAATGCATATGCAATGCATATGTAAAAAACATATGCATTTCTAAACTAAAGTTTCGATCTAGTATTTTAATATGGAATTTAAATCACTGGCTTGAAGTCGATTTAAAAATAAAAGCTTTAAAATGATAAAGAAAACAGGGATATTTTTGAAAATATATATAATTTTTAGCTAATGAACAGTAAATTTTTTTTAAATTTACAACTTTATAATACTAATTCTGAAGAAATTGTGTAATGAGCAAAACGCAAAAGTACTATACTTTCAAACTGATAATCTTTAAGCAAAAACTAGCAATCTATCCTACTTGCCATGAAACTCTAACATCTGGTGTAAATATACAAGTTTTTTTTTAAAGGCAAAATGTTTTTTAAAAAAAATTGTATGTTAAAATAAATAAATTATATTTAAATAAAGAAAATCCTAAATAGTATTATTCATTATATTTTAAATCACTATGCCAAATTTGGAAAAGGTTAAAGTAATAGTAAAAATTTTAGAATTTTGGGTACTCGCCTACCTTAATCAATAAATGTATATTTTAAAACTTATAAATGCAACTTTTGCATTTTTTTTAATTATTAGATTTGTCTATTTTATATTTTTGTTCAACATTTTTGTGTTTATGTTAGCAAATGTTCAATAAAGTATGTAATAACTCTACTCCCAAGTATACAGTCGTTGTGTAACATTGAGAAATTGAGTATCAAGGATTGGTAAAAGTTTTGTCGAAGTTTGTTTATATTTTAAAATTAGGTTATTTTAAACTCAATCAATCCCTAGTTTTCTAGCAAATATAGCCAGATAACTTTTATGTAAAGTTATAAAAGTTTTGTTGTATTGATTAACTAATTCAATTTTTTATTTACTATTTATTTTTCTAGGGAAAGAAATTACTGTAATTTTAATAATTGGTGAATTGATAAAGGCAAATACTTTTCCAAATTGTAAATGAAATGATTAAATTCTCTTCTAAACAATATTATCATGGGTTCCTGGTATACTAATACGATATATGGTATTCGTGCTGCCATCTATTTACATACTTTAGATACCGAAGTTATTGCAAAATCGTGAAATTTTTGTTTTAAGTAAGTTTCTTGTTTCTTAATAAATAATTACAATGATATAAAATAAAACGCTGATGTACGTTTTAAAAGAAATTTAAGCTCGTATATTGTTATATGTAATTTGCACTTCAACTTAAATTTTATGTAGAGCAAAATCGTTATGAAACATGACAAAGTATATATTTTTATACTCTTTATAAGGAAATAAATTAAAGGGAATTACCAATTTGAATATACAGTCATGCAAGTTGAAAATTACTGTACTTTTTGGCCTACTACCAAAATTTTGCCATTTTTCAAAGCAGTAGTTAAACATTGATTTTAATTTATTAAGATATATTCAAGGACTTGACATTCAAAAGTGTTTGAGCTAATTACATGTGTTTTAGGATTCTGTTAAAATTCTGCGAATTTACCACACAAATCCATAACTGTTACTAACTGCATACTTCCTATTTAATGAAATTAATGTTTTAAAATGAGTCGTTAAAATTGCGTCTTTTGTAACTGCACTAATAGATAAACAAGTTGATAAAAAGCTGGCAAAGTAAAAAAGTTAAACCATAAAAATCAATTTTTATTTGAATAAAACTAAACATGACATCGTAGTAGATTATTAAAAATGCAGATATGGTTGCAGCTTCAGTAAGCATGATAAAATATTGCATATTGTAAAATAACATTGTATTTGTTTAAATAAGCATTACACATTTATTTTATCTGTATAAATAAAGCTATTGTCATACAAATGGGAAATGCTGATAAAATCAAATATTGACGTGTTTAAAGATGCTCAACACTATGCATCAATAATTGTATTAAAACAAGATAAGATTCCCAAACCTGATAACAGTGTTTTAGCAATATCATTGATAAGAATATTAAGTGGGCAATAACATAGACAATCGACTACTTTAAACAGTTGCACCACGATTTCATACCAAAAGGTAAGATTTTTGAATTCGATAAATTTTGTAACCATGTTTTTTGCATTTAAAATGTAAAATATAAGTAAATAGATTTTTATTAACAAACTTATTCAGAGTTAAATACATTTTTAAAATAGCAATTGCAAAACTGCCTAAAATCTAATTTTGCTGAAATCTAATTGAAAAAAAAATCTGGACTGTAAACATCTAGTTTCATTTATAATAATGTAAAATAAGTTTGGAATTTTGGTAAAAATATATTATTCACAAACTGTTTTTGTTAAGAAATATAACTTATGACTCATGGTTCAATTTTAGTAATATTATAGGTAATAAATATGAAATATTTTACAAAAACTTTTCTTTATTAACTACTGTAATTGTTATTTCATAATTTTAATTGTGTATTGTAATTGTGAATGATAATCATAACGCAGTACACAAGAACTACATTCGTCGTCATTCGTGCGTACTACTTTTCAGTTCTTTTTTTAAATTTGAGTAATTTTCAAGTGAATAACAAAAAAATTATCACAAAATAAAAGTAAATTTTAGGATATTTTATCATGACATCGCAAAAAATTAACTTCAATCAAATCTATAAATGAGTAATGATCAAGTAAATAACAAAAAAAATATGTAATGATCAAGTAAATAACAAAAAAAATTATGTAATGATCAAGTAAATAACATTAAAATTATTACAACAAATGATCAAATCTATAAATGAGTAATTTTCAAGTAAATAACAAAAAATTACCACAAAATCAAAGTAAATTGGAGTGTATTTTATCTTGACATCGCAAAAAATTGACATCAATCGAATCTATAAATGCATGCATAGAAATATTTTGAGAACATGTTGAGCAATTACACAAAAAATTTTTAGCATTTTTTTTAACTGAATTTTTAATTAGAATTTTAAAAAAATAGTATGTGTGTCTAGCAAACATATATTTCTGTTTTTCATATGTAACATGATAATTGTTCATACTTTTGTTAATGGAATCATTTTTCGCTACAAAACGTTTCATTGTTAATAAGGTATGGCGTTGTTTACGCGTATTTCAATTGTCTACAGTTGAGTTCTTTTTAGTATTTTTATGAGTAAAAAACAAATTGTTATGTAATGTTTTTTTAACTGTCTTCTGTTACTTTTCACCTACATTAAAAAAATACTGTAATATTTTAGAAATAAAGTCAATTTATAAACAAAAACCAAGATAAATCTAAAATTTCGTATAGTTTCATTCCTACAAATTAAATAATTTATCAACTCACTTTTAAACTAAGGTTATATATTAACAAAAAAGGTAGCTGAAAATCAAAACAGAATTGGTATCAAAAAGACTACACACACTCGTTATTTTTTATGTATGTCGGATTATTTGACAATTCATTCAATAAGTTTGATCGATAAATCATATTTTAAGATGAGCCTTTTGATTGTTTTTGACACATTAACCACATCTACACACAGAAGTCTAAATGTATTTCTAACATCTAGTATGTCTGTTTTAAAGTTGTATGGTAGATTTATGTAATTGTTTTTCTTTTTAAAGGCTCTTATATTCAAGACAAGATGAAAACGATACTTTATACCACTCTTTTGGTGGTTATACTTCAATATGTAACTTCGATTAACGCAGTTTCTCGAAGTGGTAAGTATTGATCATATAGTATTTTTGCTTTTAATATAATTATTATGGAATATCTATAAAAGAAATTCACTAAAATATGAGCTTCAATAGCTTAATCTCAGTTTATTAACCCGATAAAAACAAACCTATTTTTATAACCTTCATACTAGGAACCATGGATTTTTGTTTGTAAAATTGTCTTGAAAGCAGACATTTATCTCATCGAGCAACGAACTTCTTGGTTTTTTTTAACTGAATCTTGTAATAATTGATTACACAGTAAGAGTATCGAAAACGTATAAAATGTACAAAAAAAGCTTGTTACTTAAATTTTTTGGTTAAATTCATTTGAACATAAAATTTGAATGTTTTAAAGATTCTAGATTTTATTAATTTAACCTACATAAAGTTGAAAAAATATTCCCGAACGAGTGGGCAAGAGTCATATAATGACAGAATCCTAATGAGCAGACCAAAAACAATTTTTAGTTACTGAGTTCCTAGTACCGGTACATTATTTTGTTACTTCTGTCACTCCAGCATTAAGATGGTCTTGTAAATATTAAGCAATAGCAATTTTTTATTTGTTTCAGTGTTAAATTGAAGCCAAGTTTACTATGATTTTAGGAAATTAATGTAATTGTGTAGGCTGATAAGAATTTGATTTTGACCTATTTAGAAAAAGATATACTTAACTTATAGAGTTTTACAGCTACCGTGGTTTACACAAACTAAATTTGATATGAACTGAATTACTCTTCATGCTAGTCAGAACTACTTCCAGAAGGTACATTGTCAATGCTAGTAGTGTAAAAAGCATGTATGTTAGCAAAAGAAGGAGTAGTAAGTAAACGACAGTTTCTTACAAGAAACTGGTCAATTAACACTCTGCACATTTTAAAGATGTAAAAGGAAATACATGTTTGTCACACTAAAATTAAGTTTAAAAAAAATTAAATTAAACCAATTAAAGTATTTTTTTAAATATATACAATAGTAACAGTTCCGCGTTGTTATTTTATTAACAAGCAGTGTAATAATATGTGTATTAATAAGATGTGTGACACATCATTCGCATAAAATAGATGTTTAGACGATAAATATATCAATTTGTTAGTGATTCATGCTAATAGCGAAAAGTCAAAATATAACACTAACAGGCTTCATTTTGTTCAATGCAGTATATTAAAGAGAATGCGTACTCGTGCACTTTGTTTGGAATTGGTATTTTGTTTATAATTGGCAATTGTTTGTAATAAGAGTACATTTTAAATGCTAATAAATAATGGGAATAAAATGAGTATAGATATGAAAAAATTATTTTGTTATGAAAATTAACTTCACAAATACTTTTAACTTTTCTAACCGAAATTTTTTATATACATTCAATAAAAAACATTTTTTCAATCTAATCATCAAAATTTTAACTCTTCTATTGCATTTGATGTGTGCAAAAGTGAAACGTTTGTTACTTATTATTCAATCAATCACTCAAAAATGTGCGTCATCTGTTAGATATAAACGTTTTGCGTATTTCTTTATTATTTTTTTTTACCTTGAAAAGTCAGATTTGTCAAGTTATGTAATTCTTTGCGTATAATACAATGGGGCTAAATTGGTCTTGTGACTTTTATCCCTCCTGAAAAATATATTTTTTAATATTGTTGCACGTTACGTTGCTCATCATGTTTTTCAAATATACGTTTGCTTGATATTCTAGTATAAAGAATTTTAACAGTATTTTCAGAAATCAACTGTTCTAAAGCCCATTATGTAACTTTAATTCTGTCAGTAAGATATAATCTTTAAATTTTGGTATATGCTGAATTTAACTGTACAGAAATAAACGAAAATATACCACAAAAGTGAACAGTTTTGCAAATTAATTATTATTTCTTACAAAAAATGTAGGACACTATTTCCATGACGCAAGTTTTTCCATTCTTATGTAGTAGCGTTACATCAATTTACACCAAAATTTTACTGTAAAGGATTACATAACCAATGAAAGAAAACCAGTGATACCTAGATTATCATTCCTGAAGCGCTATATTTAACCAAATGAGGTTCTGATTAATTATCTAATATACCAAAATCTATTTTAGAATTGATTCACCGTGTTGAAGCAGATCCTGAGCTGGAAGCTTACCTAAGAGAGGCCATTGAAAATTTTCGTGAGCAGATGAAGGAAGGAATCGATGCTATCCAAATGCCAATTCTCGATCCTTTAGAACTCAGTCAATTGAACATTAATGTCCGAGAAAACCTAGCAACATTGGATCTCCATATTAAAACGGTAAACTTGAGTTTAATTAATAAGTTTAGTTACACTCTTAAAACAAAAGAGTGAAATCCACTTCAGTTGGAGAAGTGCATTTCAACACTGGAAAGAAGTGAATATTAACTCAGTCTGAGTTAAAATTACTCGTTTGGAGTGATCCTGTTGGAGGTTTAACACACAAAGGATCCACTCCTTTCGGAGAAGTGCATTTTCAAGACTGGAGGAGTGAAAATTACTCAGATTGAGTTAAATCCGCTCGTTTGTTTTAAGAGTGTAGAAAAATATCTTTAGACATTTGTAATATTTTCTTTCTTAAACATATTTGAAAGCAAATGGGACTACATCCTTTGATATTACTGAAGAAATGTACAAATTATTTTACGTTTTAAGTCTATAAATAATGCTTACATCTAGTTGCACATAGTTTAAAGATTTAATAGAGAGATATAGTAATCAAGAATTTTTGCCGTTTTGAATAATTATATAATATCCTTAAATAGCGTAAGAGAAGAGTTCTACTGGCATTACCACAGATGTTGTCAGCATTTTATTAGTAGTATACACTTATTTCAATTACTTTTAGGTTGCACGAAAAGCATCTCAATTTAAATGACCTTCAGAAAACGCAAAATTTGTAATTTCTGTCTTAATAAAGTCGTTTTTAAAGGAAGAGCATAGTGTTTCGTAAAGTTGTGTTCCAAAATAAATATCTGTAATTCGGAATTTACTTAGACTTTAATTGCGATAAGATGCGATAGTTTTGCCGATGACCAAGTTTCACTTACTCCATTTGTAACTAACCACAACTAAAATTCATCAACTTCACAACAAGGACAATTCCCACAACGGTAAATCACTATGTATCCAATGTAAATGACTAATATCCCTAACTCTAGGATATCTTCTTCTAAATTCGCCGGAAAAAGTGTTCATTTTTGTCAACTTATATATTTCTCTAAGTAATAATCGCTCCCGATTGTCATCTGTAAACTTCCAATTCAAAACACTATTTAATTAATTCTTTCATTTATTTCCATAAATCAAAGTAAAAGTCACAAAGGTTGAGGGCAAATTAAAAGACAGTTTCAAGTATTACTCATTTTGTACCCATTATCGTACAAACAAGTGGAACACCGTTGAAGTATATTAAAAAACATCATACTATTTTATATATTGTTGGCATATTTAATATAATTTTTTGTCATCTCATTTTGTAAAGAAATACATTTTTGCATTATTACAAAATTGATTTGTGTGTAATATTTTTGTTAATGCGATCTAATCGGGAGTCTGTAGTATTATTTGGGATCCTTTTTATGAAAATAAAGCAAAAAATTTAAAACGCGTTCAATTTAAATTTACTCTTTATTTGTACTATAAAAATATAATTAAAGTTCCAAATATTTGTCATAAACTTTTTTACGCACTTTATTCAAGATTCCTAGTTTAAAATCCAGACGTGAGCTCACATGTGTTTTTTTCTTCAAGGTTTTAAATGGTGTTATTGGTTGTATTATCCTTAGTTGATTGTGATATCCTTAGTTTTATTAGTTTCTCTGTTCCTAATCAATATTTGTCGAATATTTTGTCCTTTTGATTTGTTTCTCAGGTACAGTTTGCTAGCTTCGTTGTTTTATCTATATTTTAGAGCATTGTTTTAATAATCATATTAGTTTTCATCATATCCTTTGTGTTTTTAATTCTTTTGGTGTTTCCCTGTTTTTTTTTTTTTAGTTTTGATCTTTATGGTTAGTCCTCTGCATGTAAATAGACCTGTTCTGTTTGGTAATTGAAATAAATAAATGAATAATATTTCATTTTATTTCAGATAACAGTTGAAGGATTATCCAGTTTTACATTTCACGATATTTACCCAGATCTTGAGAGCTACTTTTTGAAAGTCAACTTAACGATTCCTTTAGTCGAATCTTGGGGAACATATGATCTAAATGGGAAACTATTAAAGATATTTCCCTTAAAAGGCAACGGAAACTTTCAAATAAATATTACACAGGCAGAAATTGTAGGAGTAGGCCAGCTTACATACGTTAACAAGACTTTACAAATGTCAAAACTTGAATTAGACTTGAATTGGAAAAATATAAATGTTTTCTTGGAAAACTTTCTCGGTGGAGGAAAATTTTCGCAAATTTTGCAAAATTTGATACCGAGAACTGGAAAAAGTGTTTTTGATACCTTTAAGCCTCACGTTATGAAATTCATGAACACGGCTCTGACGAAAGAAATTAATAATCAATTAGAAAAGCCAGAAGTGAAGCGCATTATTACAGGCATATTGCAAGCACAATCTTCATAAGCTGTCATAATATACTTTACGTTCATAAATTTCGATTAAGTATAAAGAAATGTGATTATATTAGTATTATACATATAATTTATTGTATTTTAGTGTTGTGTTCTCATGATTGATCATTATTGTCATATTCAAGAATTTTTTGGTTATAAATAAAATCTAATAATATGATTTTTCTCTTTTTGTCTTTTTATAAAAAAAAATGTTTTATAAACTATAGTAAGAATTCATGAATTTCTTATAGATACAATTTGAAAAAATCTTTTTAAAAAGCCGTTAGCTAATTCTCAAAATTATTGTGAAATACTTACATACAAATATTTTAATATAAGCCAAATATTTTAAAGGTATTTGGAAACATTAAATATGATAATTAATTTCAATAAAACAATGCCAGGAAAAAAATATGAAATTCAGAGACAAACTTTTATTATGTTCTAATTTCATTTTCAAGTTGATATGCAATTTCGGTATAAACTTAAGGGGAATGGGCGCACTGGACGGCGGGTCTCCAAAGCAAAGTGCTTCAGTGTTAGTCCAATAGAGAAAAAATATTTTCTTTGCCATATTTCTCCGGATATATTGCATATTTTTACAAACGGATTTTTGTATGTGATAAATGTAACTGACTGACAGGTCCCGACAATTCCACTTTTTGAAATTTTTACGAATATTTTTTTTAATATTCAATAAATAATTTTACACAAAATATTAGAAGCAATTTCCAAAAGTGGTATTATAGAGACCTGTAATTTATATACATTTATCATTTTATAAAAGCCGATTGTAAAAATATTCAATAAAGCCGGAGAAATGTGGTGAAGAATTTTTTTCCTTATTTGATTAACACTGATGCACTTTAGTTTGAAGATCCGTGGTCGAGCGCGCATCCCCCCTTAATGCATTTGAATTTCAGAAATTTAGGACTATGTTTTGTTATTGTCGCTGCAGTTATACTTTTATTTTCAACCAATTAATATTACTAGTAATTTACGTAATTATGTGATTAAATATTAAGTAACGCAGTCGTTTTTCTTCTTGCAGTTGACGGCCCAATGCTTATCTATTTTTAAGTTAACTCATCTGAAGCCCAATCTCGAAGACATGTATCTCGGCATCAACCTGACCCTCCCAGAAATTTATATGAGTGGAAACTATACTGTAGACGGAAAACTAGTCAAAATATTGCCCATTTACGGGGACGGCAGTTTTTACATGAACGCGACTGACATCAAAATCTCTGGGGTTGGTCAGTTGGCATTTACCAATGAAACAATTCAGATGTCATTTCTGAAGTTAGACCTGCATTGGGAGCATTTGGCTGTAAATATGGAGAACTTTTTAGGCGGTGGAAGTTTCGCAAAAGTTCTTCAGAAAGTTGTCCCGAAGGTCGGAAGAGATATTTTCTACGGGTATAAGCCTTTGATTATGGAAAAACTTGAAAAGTTCATGCAAGAAATGGTGAATGAAAAGCTCGAAGAAGAATGTGTAAAAGACATCATAAAAGTTATTATTCCCGGGCAATAAAATTGTTTTATTTTAAATTTTTATTCGAAGTAATAAAAGTTTTCTTCTTTTTTCATCAAAATTATATACTCGTAGATGCTTGCCAAGATCAAAATTGTTTCAAACAAAGTGTCAATTAACAATAAAAAGTTACTTGTGAACACTATTCACACGCAGTTCTATGCTCTTGCGTCTACTTATTATTTTTTTTAGGTTCCAGAAATGAAAACTTCTTCAAAAAAATTGTATCGTAGGTACCACAGTATTTGTAAAGTCCATAGGCCAAAACATCAAAAACTAGCAACTATATAAGAACAAATTTCTGGTCAGGTTGATGGCCAGATTTAACTTAGTAGGTTTTTTTTGCATCTTTTTAATTAGTCTTATATGGTAAAACGTTATTTTTAACTACAAATTATTAAATTCCAATTTAAATTAACTTGTATCGAAGTAATAATATATTATTTATAATATATTATATATACGCTATTGCACAGTCTTCGTTATAGTACCTAAAAGTTTTAAAGATAAATACGAATAACTTTTTATGCATTAATATTACTTGATGTACTTTTATAAAAAGTAGATACACAAATTCAACTTACTAAAAAGCAAAGGAACTACAAAAAAATATAAATAATTCTACATTAAGATTGAAATGAAATAGAGGAATATATTTAATAAAAACTTGCTGAAGTATTGTTGTTTGTGTTTTCAAAAGTCTGTAGACCAACTTCACAAAACATTTTAAAGTTATAAATAAAATAGTTTTTACTACAGATGTACTTACGTATACAGTCCCAGTAAATTGTTTAAATTTGTAAAAAGAGGTAAGGCGCTTTCCGGATACTCTAAATGTTTTGGTCATGCTTGATGGCAAAATGCTTTAAGTGATAATATACAAAGGAACAACATAAAGAAAAATAGAGTAAGCAAATACTTGTCATCATAATAGATGTACACATTTATAAAAAAAAATACAATTGGGTTCAAAAACTTTAAAGTAAAACAACTCTTTAACCATCAACAACTACATTGCGAATGAAATTACCACCATCATTTCCGAAGACGAAATCGTTTAAGTAAAGTTTCTTAAATTCTTATTCTTTAAATGATTAACTTAGTTTTGAACATTTAAACTGTTTAGGACTTTGGTCTACAATTGTCTTTTAACTTTTTCGATTTAGAAAAATTTAAGCAGAAAGCTATTTTTCACTTATCAAATTTTCTTGCTAATCATCGTTGGTGGGTTAAATAAGAAAGGCCCATCCCCACAATTCGTAAATATAAAATTTGATCAACTGAATTAATCTCTATTTTGGCTAATGTATTGAAATCCTTGCATCGGCATAGTCAGGAATTGACTAAGAACCACTAATGAAATGCAAATAACATGATTAGTTTTCTCAGTAAATATAAGTAGAAAGTTATAGTGTTCTTTATACTGGCCTAATTTTATCTACTGAATGATTCATGCGTAAATAATAATTTACGTTAAAAAATTAAAATAATAAATTTTAAATTTAAAAAGTAATTTGAAAATAAAAAATTCAATTTTTTCTTGGCAGGGGTTCAAAAGGGAAAAAAAGGGCTTTTCACATTGATATTTTGAAACACGTTACCATAGAATTTGGGCATAGCTATTTTTAAAGTTGGTGTGATTTTTGTATTGAGACGACCCTTTATGCAAATTTTGTTGTTCACCAATGTTTCTTCTCAGTATATTGATGTATATGTTTGATTCCGTAAAATTTACCTCCTTTGTGTAATACCCCTTTATTACAAATAAAATAACTTTTTTTGTGAGGGTATATTTTTTTTAACGAAGCAAAACTAATAACGTATAATGAACCCTGAAGATGGCAGCACGACGGTTTCCAATCACTCATAAGAAAACTGTGAATCAAAAAATTATATTTAAACATCCCAATTTAAAAATTTTAATGAAATTAGAAAACAAATAGATTGAAATATGTTTCTGCAAAATTTCGTTCAGATTTTTGAAGTTTAAGAAATCACTGACACATTTGAAAAGTTAATGTATGCTGCTCAGAATAGTACTTATTATATAACATTATTACTATATAGCTGCTCAGAATAGTACTTATTTTTATGAGTAGGGGAGATTTTGTGCTAAAAAGGGTTGGATTTTATTCAAACATCCATCAAACTATTAGATTTAATGTTTGCAACTTGTAAGTCACATATCATTAGACTAAATTCTTCCTATTAAAAACACTTATTGCACTCAAAATTATAGAGAAACATGTTGAAATAGAAAACTTAAAGGTTTTTTTTTTTATGACACTAAGTATAATAGAATACCAACAGTGAACCTAAGGTCCAGTATCTGTACTTTTTGTAATAGCTTAAAATTAATATTTAACAATGTAATGAGCAAACTTCAAACTTGGAAATGGGATTAAAGAGTGTTTTCAATGCGTACATTGTTTTTTTTTTTAAATAAACAGTGCCTATTTTCAGGAAAAAGGTGAAAAAACATAAAATAAATTTATCTTTACTAGAAAATTGTGCATTTTGCAATATTTCTAGTAGAAAATTTGTTATTTTATTGTTTATTGTTTTTTAAACATAAAAATTAAATTTTGATTCATAATAACAGAGAAGAACAAATTAATTGAAGAACACAAACATTTTGAAAATCAATTGATTTTACTTGGGAAGGAGATGTGACAGTATTGGAAATAAATAGTTTTGTGTGTTAAATTGTTAACTAAAATATTTAATTTTCAATTTTTTAATCTCTCTATTTCCATTGTAACTGAAACATTAGAGTTAATAGCATTTAATATTCGAGAATCAATTTCTTTTATAATTTTCATTATGCACGTAAGAATTTTTTGATAAATGACACCGTCGTACTTGAAAGCATCCAACTAAATTAACTGCACGACTTGTTGAAAGTAGTACTTTCTTCTTGTTTTGTATAAAGCCTCATATGATAACTTTAATTCAATATAATTCATATACTTTTTCAAATATTTTTCTCACGCTTTATCACGCCACCTTTTAAGGATGGCACCAAGTCTAGAAATATTAGTATAAGACTTTTCGATCAGTTATCTTTTTTACACACGTGTTAGTTATCTGTATGATAAAAAGGTATACCTCAATTAATAAGAAAAATAAATGTTTGTGAAAAACCCCAGGTGCTTGTTCCAGTAAACTTCTACAAATGAAATATCCGGTTATGCTTCGATCCAATAGATAATATTTATTATTGCAGTACGTAAGTAAATAGCAGATAAAATCGGAAACTTGGTGCAACTCTTTCTACTTGCAATTATTCCAGAAGAAAGTAGGTAAAAATAACTTATTGCCTTGTATATTAAGATTTTTTTCTTTAAGTATGTGTAATATAAAATGATTGTATATTTTCCCCCCCCTTTTTTTTTACATTTTAATAAATATTTGTATAACTAAGCGATAATAAAGTTAGAACTCTTTTATAATTTTATTTGCATAGGGGACGTAACCCAAAATATTTTTTAGCAATAATTACATAATCTTGTAAATTATAGTGTTTTTATAGAATGCTTACTTCAACTAAACATTTCCCAACAACAACAAAAAATACTTACAGGTTGTTTTTCATATTTTTTTTAAAGTTCAAGTTTGAAATTTTTTTAAACGGTACTCCTCTCAATTTTAAGAATTAAACCAAACTTTTATAGTTTGTTTTAAAAATTATTTGTTCGAGAACTGCGCATGCATTTTAAAATGTGAGATACAGTAAGAAAAACCTTAATACAGTATTTATACTGAAAATCTCAAGAAATCAGGGAAATTTTATAAATTATTGAATTCAACATTTTTAAAAAATCAAAATATAATAGACCTTATTATATGCCCAATTTTGTGCACCACTTATATAAGAACACAGGCTAAAAATTTCAATATTCTAGCCTAATTAGCAAAAACGCCTTAGGGATTTATTATACACAAGAATTGAACATACGCGAAACACAACAGGTTGAAAGCAGACAAAATACGTGTTCAAACTTCAAGGGATGACTCCAGAAAATGTTTAATAACTTTTTTTCTAAAGAAGGCAAAGAAATTTGATTATTTGATTACATAAAATTCCCTTTTCCAATTATTTTTTTTTTCGAATAACCTTTGCAGATCAGTTTATGATAAAGTGAGTATATTTTAGTAGGGGAGACCGGGGCTAGTTTTCCCTGATTTCTTTTTTTGATTGTATATATTTTACTTTTATTTATTTTGAAGTAAGCAAGATATCATTGTCTTCCTATCATGATTTTCTATAAATTAACATTGCTACTTTTGCAAGAAGTAGATGCACTTTAGCAAGGCAGCAAGTGGTTAAATGCAAGCATGTTGAGCTGAAAAACATGCGTGGCAAATATTTAACAATTTTTTAAACAGATTCAACACATTTGAAAAACATTTTGTGTTTTTTTACATAGATTAATTGTAATCTAAAATAACTTAAAATAGTATACCCAGAATATCGGATTTTTAACAGCCTGTTTATTATACCAAGCAAATTTAACCAATTTCATTAAAGGTCATTATCATCTGAATCTCCTTAAACTTACATAAAACTTCCCTCTTTCTGTAATTATACATTGATGCTCTTTCTAAAAATTTGCAGTTAAGTGATATTAATTTCAACACGAAAAACTAACAAAATTTTTAAACAAATGATTTGTAATCAAGTAAAAAAATTAGATTTTTTTTACTTCGTTAATTTTTTCTTATTTTCGAATTTATCAAAATGAACATAATTAGAGATTTCTTGTTTTCGACTATTAATCTTTTGTTGCACCTTTCTTTGAATCATAAAATTTTCATCATCATATAATTTTCTATTCAACATTTTAAGTATATAATTTTAGATTTTTCTAAAATCATATAAATAATTATTATTTTTCAGATCTTTCATGATGAGGCTCATAGCTTTTACTGCTGTTGTAATCTGTGCACTAGTTAGTGTATTTGCCGATGATGGTACGTAAATTTAACACTATATATGTAAAATTAAATCGCGTTTAACTTTTTGGATACATTCGCTCAAATTTACGGTGATTCGCTGTTTTAGTTTGTTTGTATTGATTCGGCCCAAGTAGCTAGATGAAAAAGAAGTAACAAAGAAAGCACACATGTCTAATATGGTCTATATTCATGCCGCTTTGCTACATCTTCGGCACGTACTATTAAATTCTATATCAGTGGTTTCAATTAGCCAGCAATCAGCGGTCAGCAATTCTATGTAAGTGAATTCTAAATTCTGTGTCAGCGGTTTATAAAAATGGTTTAACTGGAAAATAGTAATTTACACCAATTTAAATAATTAGGTAAATTGGAACTGGCATACATAAACAGACGCATAGTCGAATGCAATTTTGTGGCAACATCTCAAAGCAATTAGTAATAATTTAAGAGATTTAAAATTTAAACAAATGGACATTTAAGTTTGTTAATAGATTTTTGAATGCGATTTAGATGGAAAATTATAAGGTAATTTTCTGCTAACTAATGCTTTAAGATAGTTATGATGTACTTACAGGTTTGTAATTATTTAAAGTATGTTTTCGTTTTTTAATTCTGAAACAAAGGTAATGTAATATTATGTGTATTTAAAGTACAAACATGATTAAATTTCAATTTACAGGGCTAATTATTTTGTATAATAGTAGTATAATATTATTGCATAATATTTTTTTTTTAGAAATTTAATTTTGATTGCACTCAGAATGATTTACTAAAAATAATTCCATGCAATGTAAGTCCTATGAACATCTCTGACACTAAAATAATATCTGTTAAATATTTTATAGATTTAATTTTAAATAAGTACGTATTTGGTTTTCTCAAACATATAATTATACTATATCCCTATTAATTATTTAGAAAAACCTCTAAAATTAGCAGTTAAAGAACAATGGATAAAATATGAATGAATATAAATACATTAGAGTTAAATTTTAATATGGTTCATATTTTGAGTTCAAAGATAAGGCTTCGTTAACTCTTCCTTTTTTACTCAATGGTCATTATAAATTTTAAAAAATATTCAGAAAATTAAATTTTATTTAAACACTCGAAAAAGCATGGATTTATATTTAAAACAATATTAAAAATAGTTCATGATGAAAAAATCTATTTGATTGACCGAAAGTATCACGAATAGTCTGGCAAATTCGATTCAATTGCGTAATACTTGTTAACTTCATGATCACGTAATTTCCAGTTCTCGTAATTCCAGTAATGAATATTCAAAGAAATAATCTGGAAATGTGTAGTTTGTATAAAATGTTTATCATTATTTTTATATATGATCACTTATTTTGTCTGACCATTATATTTCAGCTGATCTCCAAAGACGAGCCAACGCATACATCGACAGCTTCATCGAGGGAGCCACAAACGAAACCGGAGGATTCGCCGACCCATCCGCCCTCGAAGATCTGAAGAAAGGCTTCGAACGCGAGTTAGGCCTCATCAGAGTGAAAGGCGAGGCCAAGCTCTTTGAAGGCACGATCACAGGACTGTCAACCCTCCAAAGAAAGGGAAACGTCTCAATCATGGATCTTGACGACATGGTCCTTCTTACAACCCAGCTGACATTCAGGAAACTGAATGCAAATTATAAAGGAGCCATCTTGTTGAACGACGCCGGTCCTCAGTTTACTTTGAACGCGAAGATTGGTGGGTCGAAGGTTAGCATGGTGATTGTAGTCCCCAGCAAAGGTGGCAAAGGAGATTTGATGTCCTTCAATATCAATAAGCTTCAGGATATTCGTGTCAGCATCTTTGGACTTGGTCCTTTTGGATGGTCCGCTGGTTTCATCAGCACTTTGGTTCTGAATGCTTTGGAGCAGCCAGTGGCCAAGACTGCCTCGCTCAGAATTTTCGAGCACTTCAGCGAGGAGATTAGCAAGTATGAATTCCCAGCTGCATAAGAAGCCAAAAGTCATGGCTTAACCAAGAGACATGGTTAATATGAACAAACAATTGAAAAGTTAAATAAACTTCATTTGTCATCTTTTAGAAGTTCAATAAATTTAAACGAGATCCAAATGTATAAAGTGTCTCAACTTTAAAATGTATTTGCACACTTAGTTTTCTTCACGTGGCTTAAATTTCTAAAAAGAAATTATATTGAATATATAATCTCACTTATATTTCAAATTTAACTTAGTTTACATTAACAAAAAAACAATAAATAGATAATAACAATAAATCGATGCTGAGTACCAGAATTTTGTCTATAATTATGCTTAAGAAAGATATTAAAAGTTACCTATATATAATATTTTTGGCTTATTTAATTATTTTGGGATATAGATCACACACAAGGGAAAGCTATATCCTTTCTACGTGAGAATACAAAAATATTTCCTAATAGAATAATTAAAAGGGAAAAAAGAAAACGCTTTAGAACAAAATGTAATAAAAAAATGCTGGCATTGCTGGACAACGAAAAATGCAAAGTGAGAAATACCAAAATCATACATTTTATTTTGAAATAAAAAGTCTGAATATGAAAGAGGCATAACCATTAATGTTTACTTGGGTGTTTTTATATTTATAATCTGAAGTTATAATATTATAATTTTCTCTGAAAATGAAACCAAACAAAATACAAAGTTTTAAAAGAAGTCGAATTAACTTTTTTTAGGTGCTACAATTTTACCGCCAAAAAGCTCAAGGTTTTTCAGCTCTTAAACATGAGTCTTCCATTTAAAATTATGACCAATATGTAAAACTTGCAAGATAATTATAGTATTGCTAATAATAATTGCTAGATGTATATTACTGATTGAAACTATTAATGTACATGATAATCAGAATCTAAAAAAATTAAACTGAGATTTTAATAATTGTTTCAACTATTGTAAAACTACTGTAAATCATAACCTACGTTTCATATGAGAAAACTAAGATTAACCAATTGAGATATAAGTGTTCCTTTAAAATTTTCAAACGCCAAGATAACGCTGCTTTCAAAACGGCTTTCAATAGTTTTAGAAAATATTTTTTTTCAACATTTTCTAAATGTCATTGTTAGTACAATAATATAAAACAAGTTATCCTAATTTTATACTAAAGGCTATAAGTTTGGCTAATTTTTCATGGTTTCAAAATATAATTACAAGTCGGGCAGTTTTACTTACTTTTTGACGGATAAAATAACTCACTCAAATTTT
Organism: Hylyphantes graminicola; assembly: GCA_023701765.1. Classification (NCBI taxonomy): domain Eukaryota; kingdom Metazoa; phylum Arthropoda; class Arachnida; order Araneae; family Linyphiidae; genus Hylyphantes; species Hylyphantes graminicola. Next base: position 22,396,869 of record CM043122.1, read on the forward strand.
CTGTTTTCTAAAACTAAAAAAATCTACTAGAGTGCTTTCAAATAAATCTTGGCAAATTTGAATTCCTTAAAATAAATAAAAACGTATACATGTATTCAAATTATAGTTGACAAGTTTTTTTTGAGAAGAAAACATATAATATGAACTTATCTATTTCGTTTTTTTTTATTTCATTTTTTTCTTCTACATGATACTCTAAGTTTTTAAAATATGATTGGTAATTAAAAGGGAGCATTTGAATACAGTAAAATTATTTTTTCTGTAATTTCTTAAACTTAAATCGGATTTCTGAATTACATTTAAGACATTTTAGAAAAAGTTTTAACTTACTAATAAAGGAAAAAAATCAAACATCATCTACATTCCAACTGTTCCAATAATTGAATCCTCAGATAATCCTCTTGAATCCTCCGAAATAATTAATATAATTCTTTTCGAATATGAAGATTAATCACTATTAATACACAGGCTCAAAGCACCATAAATTAGATTATTGTTTTGATTTGTGTTAGTAAAAAAATTTAACGCTAAGTAGGAAGTATTTTTTATAAGAAATGTCAAAAATCAGAAAAATTTGTCGCCTGACGACACGAAAGTAATTCATTTACACATACATCGGTTGAAAATTATTTTAAACAAAACAAAGGCTAAAAATATAATTGGAAATAGTTAAATTTGAATGAAATATGCTAAATAGATTGTAATTTTATAAATTATATTTAATTTACAAGTTATTTACGCTTTGAGAAGTCAATATCAATATTTCTATTTATAATTTGTTTATAAGGGGCCTCACCTTAAATATTTTAATTTACTTTAAAATATACCTTGTACTAAGTGTTTTTAATGAAGTCAAAATAAAAAATTATAATAACTCTTTAAAATTTTTAATGTAATAATTCTAAATAAACTTAATTTACAATATTCAATTTAATTACAAAATTTAATTCAATTCATGGAATGACCTTAGATATTAAATCTGATTCACAATGATGTTGGAACTTTTCAGTAAACTGCATTGAACCCAAAGCTTCTCATTCCATCATTCAAGCAATCTTGTGGAACTTCAATGTCTTTCAGCTTCTTATCCAGGAAAACCTTAAGCCGTCCTTCAATGGACAATTTCACTAGATTTCGGAACATACGACCAACAACCTTTACATAAGCATTAAGGAAAAAATTGAGAGGCCCCATGCCAGATACTTTCACGTCCAATCCCTTGACATCTAAAAGCTGGAAGTTTTGCAGCGTCGGATTGGTACCTTGGGCATTTGGGGCAATATCCAAAGCCATGTTAACATACACAATCTTGGCATCAATTTTGACGTTAGGGCCATGTCCCATCAGCTTGACTTTACCACTGCCCCGCAATTTCAGCTCTCCTGCACCAAGGTCGACTTTCAAGTGAGTGGTTTTGCCCTTTCTGTCTACAATGACGTCGCCATCTCGATGCAAGGTTTGTAGACCGAAGAGGTGACCGTCGTAAATGCTGGCTTCCCCAGTGTAGTTGATAAGCAGAACTTTCTTGTGGACAGCAATGGTTTTTTCGGGTATGACGTATGGGTCTTGGAAAATCTCTTTGTCTTCCTTCAAGTCTTGCAGGATTCGGTCAACATATTCATTGCAAGATTCTATTTAAAAAAACAAACACAATTTAGTGGTTTAAAGATAAAACAATAATTGTAAAGAAACACAAAAGAAAAAAAAAATTATTTTCTAGGGGATCAATTTTCGCAAGCAATGTGTTACTAATAGTAAAATTTATTATTTGAAAACTCGTGGAATAATTAAGATTTGCATCTTAGTCACATAACGTTTTGCACTGGTTGGGTGAAAGTTACTCATTTTGAATTATAGAGCATTACATTGGTTCAAATAGGTAGTAAAAGCTATTTCATCTCTTTCGGAAAAAAATCAATTTTTTATCAGTTGATTGTGTGATTGAATAAATGAATTGAACTGCTTTAGTTGTTAATTAAAAATTTATTTAAAAAACATAAACATAGTTTAACAAACATTTTGTTTACATAACATATTTTTAAAAACATAAACAAAATCTAAATAATATTCTCTTAATTACTTTAAAAAATGTTCATGTTTTGTATAAATTTCCAACTAGATAATCAAAAAAAAATTAGAACAAATATTAAAAATTTGTATTGCAATTTTTTAAAAAAAACTTGTGTTTCTAATAAAAACAGAAGTTAAAAACATTTTGTTAAGAGTCATATTTAAGTCATTTCGGGAAAAAGTTATTCCCGACACTGTTAAACTTAACGTTACTCCATGAAACATTTAAAAACTATTTTATTGTAATAATAACCTACAATTATTTTTTTGTATGAGGGAAGACTAAATTAGATTAAAGCTCAATATTGAATACACAAAACGTAATAATACTAAATGCTCGAAATATCCTTTGAATCAAGGTTCTTTTGTGCAAATTGTAAAAATTTGACGAAAAGTTACGCCATAAAACATGTGCTGCCACCCCATTTTTGTCGGCAGCCATTGATTTTTACAGAGTTGCATTACAGTAAAGTTTTACAATATACTAACTCGTTATTTGACTGACCCAATTTCAAAAACAGCTATTTAAGTACAGTGGATTTTATTCTCTTTTTTGTTATCTATGTTTGTTTTGCATAATTTAAGCATTTATAAAAAAGTATTTCAACAAGTATTTTATTAGAAAATTAGCAAAAAAATTAAGTAAATAAATCATGCTTTCTAAGTTAAATGTCACAAGTGAAACTCAATTTAAAGTGTTAAGACTATCTTACATTTGCCCAACATATGTTGGGGTTATTTTAAACTACTTCATTAAAACATAATGTTTATATTTGTCAGTTGATAGCATTGAAAATCTAATTTATACAAACCAAATAACATGCATTACTAAAAAATTTAATGAGTATATCTTAATTGAATAAAATGAACTTCATCAATTCTGAATGAATCTGGTTATGTTACAGATTAATCTAATGAAATAATTTTTACTGACTTTTAGCTATACATTTATAAACTATTAATAGTATAAAGAGTAAAAGTTATCATTTATCATATTATAAAACTGTATTTTTTTAAATAAATGTTACCTTGACTTGAGACACACACTGTCTGTGTATAAACAATCCCAAGTAAAATGCAAAAAGAAACAAGCTTCATTGTGTTTGATGTATGTGCTTGGTAAAAAAACAAGCTGTCTCTGAAAACGTTAAAATACCTATAAATAAATTTCTTTTAAATTCTGGGTAAAATATATATGACGATTACAGGGTGGTTGCAAAGCAAGCTTGCATCCCTAGCGGTCGATATGTACACTAATAAAGCTAAATTTTTAGATATAGTTATTTGGAGATAAGTGTTCTAGAAAGAAGTATAAAAGAAAACAATAGGAAAGTATCAGAAATGAATATAGATAATAATAAAAAAAACATTGGAAATTTCAATGTCAACTATCAACTGTTTTTTCTCAATAAATATGTTTAAAAATATGTTATAAGGTCAAAATGATGAGTATGGCATCAAAAATGGCTGATCAAAGCAGAAGCTAAGAAAAAAGTAATAAAACAGCTTTGCCAATTCAATACATCAAACAAATGTGTGCCTTCACATTTTATTTCATGAGCTTGAAATCGATTTTTTTACTTTGCATCACTAATCACTTGCTAAGGTAGTTTCCTAAATTAAATATACAAATATTTTTAATAACAAAAACTATTACAATTAACTCTTAGAAAGTAAATATTTGTTTACTAAATGACGAAGTCATCTTTTTAATCAAGTATTATGTGCTAATATTAACATAACAATTTATTAAAAACAGCAGTTACAGAAATTTTAATTGAAAAATATAGGAAAAAAATTATTCGCTAAACCCAATGGTCCATTCTAATTCCAAGTCCACAAAAATAATATCTTTACTAATTAAGTTTATTTTGAATTCAACACAACATTTATTTCAAATATAAAATAACGTAACTTAAAAAATTAAATGATTCATTAATGAAGTGATTTTTTGTGTAGAGGGGTAACAGAGTAAGAGAAGTTTTCAGAAAATATAAGATCCCAAAGTATTGTTATAATATATTAACCCTTTCACAGTCCCGATGAAAATTTGGCATCATTATTTAAAGAAAATTATGATCGTCCATAGCCATTTATGATAGCAAAAAGTACATCATTCGATTCTTCAAACTTTTTTCTATTACAAAATATTTTTTATTAATACCAATAGATGCCAGCCTTATTATTTGTCAAATTAGGATCAGAAACATGATGATGCCAAATGGCATCACTGGGACTGAAATGGTTAAAAGCTTTCCCATTTCAGCGTATTCAAGCTAAAAATACAATTGACTTACTTACCCACTTTCAGCTTCAATTTTGATTTGCCAATGAAAAAGTTAATATTAAAAAAAATACTTTGTAATAACAGCTGATAAATGTCTCACCGATAGTAAACCTATCAAAGCAGCAGACTTTGAGCTAGTAATTCAAGATAACTTTCAAAGTAAAATGAAATTATTTTACTGCAATTGTTTTCCAATATGTTCGAAAACCTTAACACTCCCTCCTAGAAAATTTCAACTCTTACAAAAGAGCAATGAAATTAAATCATTAAACTAAACGTGATTAAAAAACACTTTTAAAAGTGTTTTCCCAGGTGCAAGTAAATATATTGTGCTTTTCAATTTATTAGAAATTTGTGTATTATTTTATTTAAAGTTTAAATAAAAACACAGCAGTTCCAAATAAAATTTATTTACAAATTCAAGTTTTCATTAATAATCTATGTGGTACAACTTAATTCTTCAAATTGTTGGTGTGTTATGCTCTATGATCTGGGATTCCAATTCATTAATACAATTTAACAATTAACTCTTATTCATTCAGGAAAAGCTGTTGTTTGTGCTTAAATATAAACAGCAACAATTCCTTAGAAGCTTACTACATCTTTCAAGCATTCTTCTGGAATTTGATAGTCCTTAATCTTCTTAGCTAGGAAAACCTTCAGCTTTCCTTCAATAGACGATTTCACCATATTTCTGAACATACGACCAACAACCTTCACATAATTATTAAGGAAGAAATTAAGAGGCCCCATGCCAGACACTTTCACGTCCATGCCCTTGACGTCTTGAATCTTGAAATTGGCGATCTTTGGATTGCTGCCGTCATCCGATGGGACAATGTCCAAAGCCATGCTAACGAACACAATCTTTGCATTGATTTTAACGTTAGGACCGTGGCCCATAAGCTTGATTTTGCCAGAGCCCTGCAGTTTCAGCTCTCCGGCACCGAGGTAGACCTTCAAGTGGGTTTTCTTTTGCCTGTCTACAATGACGTCACCATCGCGGTGTAAGGTTTGTAGACCGTAGACGTAACCGTCGTAAATGCTGGCTTCTCCGGTGTAGTTGATCAGCAGGACTTTTTTGTGGACTTCGACGGTTTTTTCGGGGATTTGGTAGGGGTCTTGAAAAATCTCCTTGTCCTCTTTCAGGTCTCGGAGGATTTTGTCTACGTAGTCATTGCAAGCTTCTGTTAAAAAAAAATAACAATTTAATGACTTAAAGATAAATATTCATTGCAAGGAGAATCTGTTAAAAAAAATTAAATTGAAAAAATGTTGTTGAAAAATGTATAGTGGGCTTAATTAAATATTGTGTGTGTGCTGTTCAATTTATTAATTCTCTGTTTTGAATGTTTAATTAAACTCATCATTTTAAGGTCACTTAATTAGGATTTCCTTAGTTGAATTTTCATTGGATATAACACTGAAAAATTAAGGACTACTTCAAAATTAGCGTAGGTAATCGTATTAAAGAGTTACTTAAAGATATAGACTAAATAACAAATGATCAATTATTTTATTAAATTTAAAGATTACATAAAATGAGTTTTTCCATCACAATGCAAAGAGTATCTATACTTTGAAAATCTTAAGCAGTTTTACTTGAAATATATTTTACTTGTAACAGAATTTCATAATAATAAACGAAATAGGTAATTTTTCTAAACTCACACTTTTTTGTTTGAACAAATCTAAACTTTTTAAAAAGGTTTTTTTAAATAAATTAATTCAATAAAAAAATTATCGACAGAAAATCAAATTTGTATTAATCAAAGTATCTGGATCCAACTACTAAAAACAAGCACTTTATTGTTTAAATTTATTTTTTATGAAATAAATTTTCAACAAAGTATAATTCATTTCATATGAAATTCAATTTATTAACTATGCACTAAATATAATTATAATAGGACAAATGATTTTTTAAATATTTGTTTCAGAACTTAAAATCATATTTCTTCAAAATAATATTTAAAAATAAAATTTAAAAAATCATTAAATCACTATTCAATTTTCATAAGTTTACAAGAATCACTCAAAAAGAATAACCGACAGTATATATCACTTTATTAACTACTTTTAAACTTCCCATATTATTGCAATATATTTACAGTAGGTCTTTTTTTTTCAATTTGTATTTTAAAAATAACAGTTCTTACCTTGACTTAAAACTAATACAGCCTGTGTTAGAATCACTAAGGAGCAAAGGGCAAGGAGCTTCATTTCGTCTGGTGCTTGGTTAAAAAGAAAATAACATAAGGTAACTTAGTTTCCTTTGAATTGTATAGTATGTAAAAAAATTTCAATGCTCTAAATTAATATCTAAAAATGGAGTGCCTTCATTTTTATTTTTTTAAACATAAAAATATCGAAAAAATGCCAAAACAATTAATTGGTCATTTGGAAAAGTTTTACATAAAAACTTAAAAAGCCTTTTAAATTACTTATACAATTGTAGCAGTTTGTAACAGACGCAAATATGGTTTAGATAACGTTTGAACAGATTGAGTCGTTTTTACGTTAACCATGTTTATTTATATCATTAATAATTCACTTTTACACTTTTGTAAAAAACTTGTTGACACTCTATCTCAAAATATGGAATTTTATTGTAAAATAATTATAAATATGTATTTAATTAAAAATTACGAATAAAACATGTTTTTATTTAAAATATGATATTTCGAATTGTCTTGCCAGTGTACATTGAGATGATAGAGCTTAAAATGTAAAGGGAAACAATTAAACAAGCATTTATTTTAAAATAAATATATTATTGTAAAATTTTGTTTAGTATCAATCATTTCATAAGTTAATTGGTGTTTGATTTATTGACTGTAGGCAAAAAAAATCAGATATTTTGACAAAATTATAGTAATATGATGCTAATCCAAAATAAATTGTAAAAAAAAAAACTTTTTGCATCGATAACATTTAAAGTTTGATAATATTTAAAGTTTATTTGTAAATATCACTTGTTTCAATAAATTTATATTGATTTAGTATAAATAAATGCATCAATTTAACTGTAGCTGCACAAAATTATAAAGAGTTGACTTACTTCTAAACCCACTTCCCAGTTTCAAGTTAGATTTTTTTGGTGTAAAAATTAATATTAACATAAATATCCCATACCATCTGTAACTTTCTCACTGATAGTGAACCTATCAAGCAGCAGATGTTGAACTTATATAATTGAAGATAAATTTTTATGATTGTAAATAGTATACGAATTTTTTTAATCATTTTAAAGAAAGGTTATAACTAATTTCGAAATTTTTTTGGGTAGATTCTTAAAATCCCAAGGAAATGTAAGTGATTTAGTAATTAAATTCAAAGTGAAATAATAAATTATACGCTATTAAAAAAAACTGGGTAACTTCATCAGGATTTGGACAGTAACGTTATGGTATAGCTACGGCTTTGCTGTTTAAATGGAAATCAAAATTGCTATAAAGTAACAGAAAAATATATCCATGTTTCCTGTATACTTTGCTGTAATTCAACAGTAGTTTTTCTTACAGTGTATCTAATGTGCAATATCTGTGTATGGAATGGTATGGTATGGTATGGTATGGAATTTACACATATATTCCAGCTTGTGTGCTTGTTCAGAGAACAGCTTATAAGCTTTCGTCAAGTGGGACAGACACAGAAATAATTTTTACGGTCACAAAGAAATGAGTAACACAAAGACAAATAACAACAATTATTGATGGTCACAAACATCCATGCCTGACTGGGATTCGAACCCGAACCCAGCAGCTCCAGAGGCCAGAATCCTAATGATTGCGCCACCGGGGCGGCGACAGTAACGTTACACCAAATTTGGAAGGAATTGACTACACCTACATTTGCAAGGAGCTTTCACAAAACGCTCTGAAAAACAAGGTGTAACTTCCCACTAACGTCAAGCCCATCTGCAATAAATTGTTTTGAAACAGAAAGGATTGTGAATAACATATTGAAGGTTCTATCAAGCCGGCATTGAGTAGTTGGTGAAGTGACGATCACTGTGGGGTCCCATGGGACAGAAACTGTGAGGTCGAATGGAACACGAATAAACCTAGATTTGTATTCTTTCTCTTGAATAATCCATATAAATATCTAATATCTTATTCAGTCAAGTTGCTAAAAACTTTTTTAAACTTAAGTCTTAAACTTTTAGAACTTTTTTCATCGTATAATAAGTGAAAGTTCAAGTATCTTTATTGGGGACATTTTTCCATCTGCAATTTCATTAATTACATCGGAACAGAGATTGGTGAAGATAACTAATTTTTTTGTTGGTAAAACTTGCTATAAAGCAAGCTATTCTTTATTCGTTGGATGGATTTCTGAAAAAGAAGGCGATGAACTCCGGGTAAGCTATTTGAAGATAAAGAAGGTATTTTAAATCCATGTACCTTGAAAAAGAGGACAAGTTTGGGATAAATTTTAGAAGATTTAGTTATAAAACTAAAGATTTAGTTATAAAACTAGAGATTTAGTAATATAAAACTAAAGATTTTGGTACAAAACTTAAGTTTTAGTTATAAAACTAAAGAACTACAAAACTATCCTTTCCAGTGATTTAACAAAAATTATGGGAACATCTTCGATTTTGAGTTTTAACTTTGATATTTCATCTTTCGATGGGAAATAATTCTTTACAAAAACAAAATTTCGTTATGTACATTATGTAAATGGTATTTACTTTAAAGTTTTATTTTCTGTTCATTTTCTGATTTCTTTTCCCTTTTCTGAATATTTAATTAAGGTAACATTTAGCATGTCCCATTAGCCCAGCACCCTGTCCCATTAAACCCCTCCTATGGGGCTAATGTTACATTGACATGTTTGTTTAAATTGCTCAGCAACTGAATCATAGTAATGTTTTAACATCTGTCGAATGACTTTTTTAAGTAAATGAATGTTCAGTTTATGAGCTTGTAAAAATAAATTAAAATTCTTGTATTTTGGCTAAAATACAGAGGTTGAAAACAGTTTCTCCCAATAGCCACTACTCTTCCCTATATTTAATTAGATAGCTTATTTTTAACGTATTTATATGTAATAAAAAATATTTTTAACATGAAGTAGTATTGTAAGGAAAGCTTAACCCTTTCAGTCCCAGTGATACCATTTGGCATCATCATATTTGTGATTATTATTTTTTTTTAAGTAATAGCTCTGACATCTATTGGAATCAATAAAAAATATTTTCTAATAGAAAAAGTTTGAAAAACCGAATGATGTGCTTTTTGGTATCATAATTGGCTATAGAAAATTAGAGAAAAAAATCTAAAATGGTGATGCTAAATTATCATTAGAACTGAAAGGGTTAAATAAATATAGTGTAAGCCGATAACAAATGGCTAGGTTTTCCATAAAAAGTCACATTAAAGGCATGTTTAATTTGGCACTACATGCATTTATACATGTTAATCCCGAATTCATAGTAAACATTTTAAATTTAGGTATAGCACATTGAAATAATCATTTAATATAGAGAAATGTATGTTCGAAATAGATGCTTTAAGGCGACAATAGGAAAAATAAAAGGAAAGAGATATGATTAAGGTTACGTTGGATAATCTTCGCACTAGAGCTACACTAAAGCTTTCGGTGACGGCGTTATAATTCAAAACCACAGTCAAGTGGAGATCCAATGCAATGATAAATGCAGTATTCAGTAGATAAATATACAAATGGTAAGAGAGTACTAATCCAAAAGATAAAATTTTGACAAATTATTAAAATATAACTTTTTTCTCGTTACAACTTAATTCTGTTTTTTATAATATAAAATTCCACATTAAGTTAGTATTTAAATTGCAAATGGCATATAAAAAATTTTCAGTTTTCTTATTTTTTCTAATTAAATATTGCTTTCAAAATATCGCTAAACATTTTTTGAAATGATGAAATGCCATGTACTTTTATTTAGTTCAAAAATTGTTAGCAACTTATAAAATATCACTGTTACTTACGAAGACGAAATTCGATGTTTTGAATGTAAGTTGAAAATTATATGTATTAAGCTTAACGTAAGATATTATACCAAGGAAAATCAAAACTTAAGTTATCCTAAAAGATTTCCGATAAAACATTTATGTTGCATAAATATTCAGACTAGTTGTTAAAAAAAGGACTTGCAAGTTTGCATTTTTATTTTATTTTGTTTGTCTGTGTGTATGTTTGTATCATTATCAAACACAAAATCTCGCTTGCCTGCAAACAAGTTGGTTTGTTTTCAAATTTGTTTTAAGTCTACGCACTGTTTTTAAACATACATATGGCTATGATTTTAAAATAGTCTCTGTAAATATGCATACGTACGTATAAGTTAAAAATATTATATTACAATTTTTTTTTAAAAAATCAATTTGCCTAAAATTTATAACCATTTTTAATTGTTTTCAAAATATAATATTAACCAGGACAACATATAATCTAACTATTATAATAAATCCCACTTTTAAAGGTAATTATATGCCTTATAAGGTAAATTCTTTAACTTTGAAACCTAAAAAAATCTGCGGTAGTTACCCCTTGAGCATGTGTATTTTTCTTGAAAACCTAATTATGATGTTCGATAGGTAATGTCAACTTGTAACAAATTTGAAGTCTGATGCTTTTCGTTTTCTTTATTTGGATGAAAAACTTTTAACTAATTTATATTATTTGTAGATAATGCCAAATTTTGATTTTTTTTACTTATTTTAACTTTTCAATTCCTCTGAACGCAATCATTTAAATGATAATCAAATGCATAGTTGCACGCACAAAGAAATGACACAAAGGTTATCATTTTACAAATTTATAGTTCATCATTCATATTTCTCATGCATTGAAATTTACAGATAAAATCTATATTTTATTTTTAAAAACATTTATTTTCAAATATTGTAGCAATACATTTAACATCTATGATGCATGGGGAAATGGAACACTTTGAACTGCAACTTCCAAAGCTGTTCTATATGGCTCAGATAAAAGATCTTTAAAATACTCGCTATACTTATGATGAAAATGTTGACTGAGTTCTACGAAATCAATATTAGCCTCCGTATCAAACCGAATAGATATGTCTCCTTCATATTGAATATGAAATTTCTTTATGGTAGAGAACTTCAGGTGTGGCGAGGATGAAATTTCGAGAACAAACTCTGCATTTTGAACGACGACCGACATCCCATACTCATGCTTGCCGATGTTCCAAACATCTTGATGTTCGGAAATGTTATCCACCCTAACTTCATACTTAACATCCAATTGAGGCAGGACAAAATTGCATACAACGCTGACGTTTGCAAAGTTCCATGATGGCTCTTGGCAAGATTTTCGGTTGACGTTTTGAAGTCCTGTTAGGTTTCCAGCGTGGAACAAGATCCTGGTGTTGGCTATAGCACCATCAGGAGTACGATGTTGTTTGACGAAATGGAAATTGGGAAGTTCGTATAGGAGTAGCCCAAATGATTCAACTTCAGAAGGAACGTGAACGGAAAGGACTTCATCCACATAGCTATTGATGTAATCTAGTTTAGTGGCAGAGCTAAAATAAACTGCTGTAAATAATAAAAATGAATGCAGTTTAGCTTTTGATCAAATGATTGTAATTTTAATAAACAATTAAAAAACTATTAAGTAATTGCTAAATAATAATATTTTATGCTTAAATATATTGCTACAAAACTAATTTCAAACCCTTAAATATTTTGTGGTATAGTGATTAGAATCAGGACTCAGTAAAGAGTCTTATACTGTTGATCCGAGATCGTATATGATAATTAGCTGGTCAAGGTTTTTAAAGTTAACAAGGGTTCCTCATCGTATAAGCTCAGCATGAACTGAACAATCACTAGGGTTAGCACCCCTTATGTCGAATGGCTACAGAAACGGTGATGGGCGCCTTGCGGACAAGTAGGCTAGAGCAGTGTTCAACTTAAATATTTATTAATAATAATTATTTACGTATATATAATACAGAATAGTAGTTTTTAATGTTACTAATACTTTTGTGGTATGAACAGAAAAACTTTGCTGTAAAATAGTGTTTCTTTATGAAGATTTGAAAAACATTTATCTAAACAAAAGTATCAATGAGTGATATCAAACGCGGAAGTTTTCTGAAAGTATATATTGAAAAAATTTAAGAAATGTGTATAATCGCTGAGATATTTTCTATAACTATTATTTCGTCTTTTGCACACGTTTAATAGAAAGAATTTCTTTGAATACTTACCACAGGTTATTAAGAAAGCAATATCCAACAGCATTTTGAATCAATTCCTGAAATATTGTTCGATAGAAAATAATATAATAATTTTAGGAATAATGTTAAAACAATTTTAACTTATCATTTATCGTTTCAACAGTTTAATTTCGGTTCAAGTGATAACTTCTCAGTAATTTTATTAGTTTAGAGGAGTGAATCCCTCTTTTAGAATTGATATCTCTAGATGTATAAAATAGGGTTACAGCAATAGGCCCCAGTCAAGATAGACCTCGTCTAGTAAAAATTTGACCGAATTTTCTCTCAAAGAAATCAAAATATTCTATTTATTCAAGGTGTAACTGACAAAGTATTTTCTATTAACTATTTTATATTATTAATAATAATTTACGGTAAAATAAATACTTTCATTTCTTATACAATAATAAATACCAATATTTCTATTATTATTCCTTGGTACTTCAATTTCAATAATAATTTTATTGATCGCACACATGATAAATTATCGTTTACTGATATTGCAAACAGCGTTTAAGCAATCAAATAAATTTGTTATCGCAAAGAGCAGATAAATTTTCCTTTAACACCTGTCAAGTTTACTTTCGCTTCGATTTTTTTAGTAACAGATAAAATATTGACAAAAATTATACTGTTTGACTACTGTTTCATTTTCAAAATAAAATAAATTTACCTAGAGACTCCAGCTGTATTAGAGAATAAAGAAACAAAAATGCTGCGTGTTTTCTTTTAACTTTAGAATATATAGTAAATGTTATCAGAAGATAGAAAAAGAAATGTCTGAAGATAAGTCCACAGATGGTGCTGAAAAAATGCGATTGAGAGAAAGTTCTTAAATTATTACAAAATTTATTGTTTTTATATTATATTTATATCCTTCACACGAAGTAGATTTTTTCAAGGTAAATGAATGTATGCTATAGCGCCTAAATGAATGTATGCTATAGCGCTTCGAGTGCGGAAAAATGACGAAAGAAGCTAATTTTTCGGGAAAATAGTTGAAGTTAAGCTTTTCCATTTTGTTGTATCACAGAAAAATAAAGATTCGACTAAATAAATGCCAACTGTTATACAAGTAAATTTACGATATTTATTTAATTTCTTGATCGTTAAATTTTAATATTTTAGTACTTTAAACTCGAAAAATTATATTTAGCCTATAAGCCACAACGACGACCACATAATATTATGAAGGGTTCAAATGCAAAGTTTACACCCTAGAAAATAAAACTAATGCATAGGGGTAAGTAGTTCAATAAGCAACTTCGTCCAATTGAATTTACAATAATCAAAAGTCAACAATCGGACGTATATATTGGTTACACTTTGGAAAACGGGACTTGTAATGTGCTGAATGTGACTCTTCGTGTTCTGATGTACATTATTGCAAAAAAAATTGCAATTTTTAGTAAAATAACGTATCTTACTTCTACGACTTCTCTAACTAACTTCTACAAATTAACTTTTAAACTATTTCTAACTTCTCTACGAATGTTTTTATTTTGGTTTTTGAATAAAAAATGTGAAATAGTTTAGTTTTAGTTTAGTTCAGTTTGAATTATCGTCGCACTAAAGGGCACAAAAGGACCATTGTGAAATAGTTTATAACAGCAATTTGGACAAAATATCATGAAACCAAATTGGTAAAAACAAATATGTTTTTTGTATCTATACGTTTCGCATACAATCCTATCAGATGCATAAAATATTAAAAGCTATTATTGTGTCAAAGTACGTATTAAAATTATTCAAATAGAAAAATAAACTAGTGTTTTTTAATAAATCATTAAAAATTACCCATTGTTCAGTTAATAAAAAGTGTAGCATATAGCATATAAAAAAATATTTATATAGTAAAATACTATGAAATAGTTGCCAAGTTTTTCTGCCTTAAAACAAAACCTATATTTTTTATTGAGAGCGAAGTACAAATTAAAACAATTCAAGCATACTATTTTAAATTAAAAATTTATTTTGATTATACACATGTGATTCCCATTAGCATAAATTTTATAATTATCTATCATATTTTATTCATTAAAGATGAAAATTTAAAGGACTTTTATAAATACTGTAGCTCAAAACGTCTTTAAACCTTCCCATAAGAACTTTACGCAAATTAGATTTTGCAGTACTCGTTATACCATCTTCAATGAAGGGTACGATATCTTCCGAAACTCCTCCAATACTAATCATGCGAGTTATAACTCTCACATTCCCAATAGAAATTATCCTAAAGACTTTCAGATTCGGTATATTCTCATGAGGAGTGGATGTAACCTGAATGGTCACATACGTATCAGAGATTAACGTTGTTGGATAAAACATCAACTGCATATTGTCGAATGTCACATTAGCCGTGTAATTAAGAGTTAAATCAAATCTGAGGTGACAGATGAAAGATATATTGGCGAATGTCCATATAGGTTGGGAGCAGTCATCGCTTCGTCTAATTTTAGAGAGATAGTGTAATTTTCCCATGGTAAGGTTGGCATGGTTTTCTGTTGTTCTTCGACTGATTAAGTCAACGTGGATGTCAGGAAATCTGTATGGGTCAAGTCGACTGTATTCGATTTCCTCTTGGAATTTTCCTTCGATAACTGAATCCAAATATGCATTGGCCTCTTCGATTGAATAGGA
This sequence comes from Hylyphantes graminicola, assembly GCA_023701765.1. Classification (NCBI taxonomy): domain Eukaryota; kingdom Metazoa; phylum Arthropoda; class Arachnida; order Araneae; family Linyphiidae; genus Hylyphantes; species Hylyphantes graminicola. The sequence continues at coordinate 22,412,102 of CM043122.1, forward strand.
ACTGACATCTAAAGAAAATGACACCAATAAATTAGTTGGTGGTATATTTATGACAAGATATACATTTTAGAAACATTTTGATTTTTTGTTACTACACTAATTAGTATAACAGTATTAAAATACGATTTTTTAAGGCATTATATATTCAAAAAATAGGTTACTTAGATTTTTAGGTGCAATGTGACACAAGTAGAAAATTATAAGACATCATCCTCTAAAAGTCAACTCATAAAGGACCAAATTATGGTAATTTCAAAATCATATATGATTTTAAATGTATATTCCTTTAAACTAAGCATGCAAAAATGTGCAGTAGAATATTTCTACAAATACTTAAAACAGAACAAAACCGACAAATTGCATTTAAATAATTTTAATATCTTAAAAATTATTACCGATCACATCTAATATTCTAAAACAACTTAAACTCTTTGAAAGTGTTTCACAGTTACAGTGGCTAGATTTTCAATTTTTAAACGGCATATCTTTTTTAGGCTAATTTGACATCACATTACAAATATTACCAATATATTCGAGAAAACTATGAAACAATTTAAAAGTCGTACATTTTCAACCATTACAAACATCTATAAGTTGAATTATATATCTTAAAATTATTTCAACTATATGAAGGGAGTTGTTTTATATAAAACTCCTATTATCCAAAGTATATTTAATAACATATTGGGTCCGGCTCGTTCATTAGTGACGTTTGACGATCGTGCACGATAATTGGGCGAAGTAGCCAATGAACCTTATATGAGTTACCCTTTTTATAATGTAAGTTTTGCAGCAACTTCGCTTCCACTTTAAAATCAACTACAATGTATTTATATTTATTATTTATATTATATGAATCTAGAGAAATAAGAAAAATTGATCTTACGTGAGGCCAAACAGGCTACAATAGTAAGAACTAAAAACATAGCTCGTTGAATCTGAAATTGAAATTTACCCATTGAAGTTTTGTAAACAAAAGGAAATCGTCAAGACTGAAATAAATTCAATCGCCATTGTTAAGATATTGCTGACATAGTGCCCCGTTAATTAAGAAAAAGAAGGAAAGTGCATGCAAAAATGAAGTCAAACAATGTGCTTTTTTGTTTTAATAAACTGCAAATTTATATATTAATTTTGATAAAACAAATTTGTGTTTTAAAAAGTAATAGTAATTTGGTTAGTTTACGTAAACAAATGAAATTGCTGTGAAAATTGGACATTTACATTTGTAAAAAATTATTTAAAATAAATCAAGTTTCACTTGTACAAACTACCTTATTTTATCTATAAGTAAGAGAAACAAGTTTTTATCATAATGTACTTTTGAAGGTACATGAGGAATGATTTAATTCGTACTCTAATTTTGTTTTAATTTATATCCAATAAGCAGCTTATTTTTCAAAACATTGAAGTAATATTTTTCCTACTGTATTAAAAATACAATTCACTAAGCTTTGTATAAAGTATTTTACATAGTAAATTATAAATTCATAAAATTATTACAAAGCAATTTTAATAAAAACACAAACAAAATAAAAAAATCTTGTTCCATTTTTATTAATTTGCAATAATAATAATATTAATAATAAAAATCTTTATTATTTATTGCTAGTTAATGCAAAAAAATATTTTAAATATTTTCTAAATTAAAATAATCAAATTTTTCAATAACTTACTTAGTTTTTTGGATCCTTTAATAAATACAATAGCTTAACACTTCAGTTCTTTTAAGTTTTGTAAAATCATCGGCAAGTGCTTTTATTCGCACGAAATTTCATACCCCTTATTCTTCTACCTATTTTTATCTGATAAAGTCGGAAATCAGGAAATCAATGTGCAGACGTAAGCTACATTTGTTATCAAAAATATTATTTTATGAATACCAGACCTTTGATTCACTCAAATTTAACAGTTCCAATTATGATTAGAGTTTGATAAAATCATCTTCATGGCACTCTGGGTCAAAACGAAAACGTCGGAAAACGGACTGACTAAAAACAGAATAGTAATATTAAAACCTATTCAAATTATGTTCTTAATTTATTAATCATATTCAAATTATATTCTTAAATTATGAATCATATTCAAATTATATTCTTAAAGTATTAATCATATTCAAATTATATTCTTAAATAATTCTTCATATTAAAAGTTTTAATATCTTCCCATTTCTGTCAGTTTTCCGATTCTTTCGACGTAAAGGTGCCATAAATGCTCTGTCGTACTCTAAATGTCAATAGATGAGTTATTTTTGCACTGTAAAATCGGGAACTTTTACTTTACTAAGCTTATTTGTTATAATTATATTTGTTTTTTACTCTTTTGGGGATTTGTCTCAGTATTAGTTTTAGATTTGTGCAATTTTAAAAAAGCATTTTTATGAAGCTATTCTTACTACAGTTAAGTTCTTGTTTAATTGCTTTTTTAATGCTTTATTAATATGTCATGTACCCATAACTAGTGAAATTGAGACTGAGAGTTACATCAACATATTAAAATACGATAAATGCATATAAGTAATATATTTTCTTTCTTATTATTAAAGAAAAAATAAAACATTATTTTGGTATTTATTCAAATAAAAACTTTTGAAAACTATATGTAACAGATTACCCAGATTATTAAACACTAACTCGTAAATTTTCGTTTAATAGACCAAATTATCTCCTAATTCTTTCGTTACAATTAATTTACTTTGAATAATAAGTGAAATTGTCTCACTCTGAGAAAGTGTTAAAGAGACTCTCTCTTAAAAGGTTTAAATGAAGCATTTTACAAAGAAATTTTTTCTGCACTTTTTTTTGTTGGTCCATTATTGTTTCTGAGTTTAAGAGTGCTATTAATATAAAAATTAGTGATATTTATTTAATCACATGTGTTTTAGAGTATAAAAATATAGCTAAAAAATATACTCCATTTTAATAAAAGTACTCCTTTTAAAAACAAACAAATAATTATCAATTATTCCAATATTATTTTTTTCTTGTTGTATCAATTCGAAATATTATTCATTCTAAAAAAAATGTATATAACTGTATAGTTTATTATAATACAGTAAAGTTATTACATTAAAGTCAGCTTAGAATTATATGAAGAACATTGTTCATAAATTTAACCAATTAAGTAATTCAACACTCTCATAGCATTCCTTGAGACTCTGTCTCTGGTTCGGGTTCTGGCTCAGGCTCCGGCTCGGGTTCTGGTTCGGGTTCTGGCTCGGGTTCAGGCTCAGGTTCGGGCTCCGGTTCGGGCTCCGGTTGGGATGTAGGTTCTGGTGAAGTTTCAGACTCCGTCTCAGGTTCTGGTTCAGGAATAGTTACAGTCGTAGGCTCAACCGTTGTAGTTAATCCTTCCGGAAATTTATAGTTGGGCAGATTTTCGTCAATATGGTCTCTTATTCTATTTTCAATCATTGTTTTTAAGAATCCTTTGAATAACGCTGTCACACCACTAATCATATAGTTCAATGCCCAATTCAACGGTCCTAAACCAGTTATTCTAATTGCCATTCCTTTCATATCCTCGATATAAAACTCGTGTAATTTGCCGTTTCGTCCTGTATAAGAATCAACAGTAAATTCCATGTGAACTTCAAGGTAGGCAATATCTCCCAGGACAGTAATAGTTGGTCCAAAATTCATAAATTTAACGGTTCCATCGTACTGAATATTGAGAATACCTGCACCTAAATCAGCCTTAACGAGCATTCTGTCATTCTGATCTTCTACTATGCAGTTTTCAGGACGATGCAGAGTTTTCATACCAGTTATGTAGCCATTATGCAGCTTAGCTTCTCCGCTGACGTTGACAAACACAATTTTTTTGCTGAAAGCTATTCTGCTGTCTTCTAAGACGTAAGGGTCGTACTCGTGGCCTCTTTCTTCGAGCATGTCTCTTAGGAGAGAGTCGATGTAGTTGTTGCCTCGAACGACATTTGCATCATCATCCCATTGTGCCCCTATAGAAAAGAATTTCAAAAACAATTCATTAAGTAAAGCTAATTTTTCTAATAATTCTGATGTATTATCATAAAGACAATCAAAATGTTTCAATGCGTTTTAATTTTGAAAAAAAAACAGTATTGTTAAAGCGTGCACACACATTGCTTATAAAACATAATTACAAATTTATTAGTTGAAGTCTAAGTAACACATCAACTCGTAAAGGGCAGGGACCTAACAAGGCCATTTCTGAGATCGGTACTGGAGGCAATAAATGATCATTGGTCAAAACCACAGAATTGGTCCACTAATATGACGTCAAGCATTTAGTTCGCCGGCCTTCTAATCCAGGTGGTATTGGTTGCAGCCGGTCAGTAGGTCAAGCTAACGTGAAAGCTTGTCCTCCCCCCAATTGGTTTAGTTCACAAGCTAACTTGATCCTCAACTTATCTACCCACAAAAGGCTGGGTGAACCTTGCCCAACCAGGATTTCGAACCCCGGATCTGTGATGTGGTAGTTCGAAACGATACCACTCAGAAACTGGTCCTCTGAAAGTTTAATGAAAATCTAAATTCTGAAATATTAAGGTTGTATGTAATACAATATTTTAATTCATTTAAATACATTAGCCAAAATAATTGAGTTATGATCACTCAGTAATTAAAAAAATTACAAGAAATAAAAAAAAATTCTTCAATCATTTTTTTTAAACCTGACAACATGTTTCCAGAACAATTCCTCGCTTTTTATTAATAAAGATATTAAAATTCGGCTTTTATAAGTGCACTACATGCGTCTTTTGAATATTTAAGAAAAAAAGTTACCTATTCCCTGTAAATGAATACAGAGCAAAGATATGACAAGCAACAAAAGCTTCATTTTCTCTCGGTAAAATTTCCTGCAAAAAATATTAAATCAAATTAATATTTAAAAGCTACGGAGCCCTTGCATCTTAAACCCCAATTTCTTTGATGACTAGTATTAATTTAATAATAGTTTCCCCAAGAACCACCAAGCATAAGTTTTAAAATCCATTTGAAAAAAATTGTTATTTTGTGTCATCCTTTATTTCAAAAGTACGTATAAAACCTTCACTCTTTGAACTTTTTCTATTTTTTTTTGCGTAGGTACGATGTTAAAGATTTATTAATGTAGAACTTATTGACCAAGACAATGACTTTTAATGTAATTTTTTTTAAACCTTGAAAGCTTTTTTTATTTTTATTTTTAAAGCATATTTCATAATACCCTATTATTATGTTGCGTTGGAGTAATAATAGACACGAGTCTCTTTATCCCATCCTTTTTTTAGGTTACTAAGTTTACTGAGGTTTGGGAGTACTAGTTATTTTTAGTTTATTAAGCAGAAACTATATTACGCCGTATGCTACGAAATGCGGTACCATATTGGCCAAATAATCAACTAATCTGATGAAGGACTATGTGAAGTTAACTTCTTCAAAAAAGACTTTCAAGGATAGGATTGGCCTTGAAAACATGCAAGTGATTCATGAAAAATTCGTGTTCCATGGTCCTTTTAATTTGGAAGTGAATGGACCCTTTCACATTACTTAGGGTGAAATTTCGTAAAATTCTCTGCTGTATTAAAATATATTTTAAAACGACTTTAAAGCCTATTAAGACAGCTAAAATATTGCTATAAGACAAGTAGGACTAGTTTACTTAATGTTAGGCCTAGAGTATTTTTTTTTTCATTTTCAAATTAAAAACTTGTTTTACCGATTAATTATATGAATTTATGATAGAATTATTTAAATTTTTGTTTAGAATGCCTGTATTTCAGTCAGTATTTCGTCATTGTTTTTACATTGCATAGCAAATTCATTTATAACTCTTAGAAAAATCTTTTATAGCCCCATGCTCCCTGCAGACACGCTTTTACCGATTTTCTAATACACTTTAGAAAATGGGTTTTTTTTTTTTGCTAATTTTAAAAAATTATTTTTATACTTTCGGTTAATCCCATGGTCATGTTTATTAAGAGGAACAATGGGGTTCTTAATGTGACGCATTGGCAATGTGTTTTTGCTGTAACTCCAAAAAAAAAACCAAAAAAAAAGCAATCAAATAATTGACGTCCTCCTACAGCGCTATACCTGATGTAGACTAACTAGTGAATGAACGCTTAAGCACAATTTGTTCTAAGAAAATTCATACATTTTATGAAAATATAGCTTGTTGGTTTATGACAATGTGAACACATATGTCATTATATGTAAATTCTACACAAAAAAAATGTGATTTTATATTGCATTGCTTTGAGTCTTTTGGATTCCAAATAAAAAGTGGTACAAAAAAGCCAAGTTAATGAACAGTACTTTTACCAGTGAATGAACACAAAAATGTCCAGTGAATAAACATGTTTTATTTTAATTAATGACCAGGGGACAACCAAACAAATGTCAGATAGCTTCCTACTGGATGAGAGGAAGTCAGTGTTGCCAATCCATCCAGTGGAATGATTTTTAATCCTTACTTTTTAACTGTATTTACCAACTGTTCATTCACTGATCAGTCTACCCTATATTGGAGAGCGTTATTCTAATTTTGAACCTGATATCATAAAACGAGGCTGACTCCTAAGCTAACTTGACTCTAACGCAGAATTATTAAACATAGACTTCCGAACATTTGATCAGGATGGATTCAATATAAACTAGTGTGTTTCTAAAATACGACGCCCGTCGCCAATAGCCCTTGTGTAGCTTTAGTGCGACGATAATTTAAACTAAACTAAAGAATATAAACTAGATATTTAAATTTAGACTTTCTCGTTATATTGTTCGAACGCAATAAATGTATAGGAGGTGCAGTGAAAGACCGTATTTGATTGGAAAACCTAAGGGCAAACGCCCTATAAACTGGGCTCTGCTATTACGTTTCCAAAATTATTATAAGATTTTTGGCCTCGTATTCTGAAGGAACTTTACGACAGAAGCCTTCCTCGTTTGAAGACTTTTCTGACATGATTCAAACTGATTTTTTTTTCGATCATTGAACTACATTATTAAGCTTTTTAATGATACTAATAAAAAATGACCATTTAAAAAAAATCTATCAATTAAGCAATTATAAATTTGTTACTCACCAGATAGCTATTATCAATTGCTGTGAGATTCTTTAACATGAGCACAAGTATAAAATCTTCCAGATTAGACTTCCGCACACTCGTAATTTCTCATTTCAGCATTTAGAATTGTAATCACTAACCGTGAGATATAACAGGTGGCGAGAAAAATACAAATATAGAATGTTTTTATAAAAGAATTTAAGAAGAACGAACTTTATACTGTAGCTTGGGTTATAAATATACATTAGTTTAATTATTTTTTAAGAATCAAACTACTCATGCCAAATTGGCACTTGAATATTGTTCTACTAAAATTTTAAAGTCTGAAAGTAATTAAAAGGAAAACAATTCTAAAGTAGTTTCACTCTTAGAAAATAATGGAAAAAACTTATTGGAAACTATTAAACTTTCTGCGTTTACTTAGTTTAAGTGCAAGCGCGTGCGAATTTGGTTTTAAAAGTTTTACGATATTTATAGACATCTGGTCATATAAATAAAATTGGAACAGAATTATTAAAAACTTAAGAATAATTGTTGATGAATTTTATCTTAAAGTAAAGCATAGAGAGTGGTTCCTAGAGTAATGCTTAGTTCATGAGGAAATTTTGAGACAAAAGCGAAAATACGTATTATTTTAGGATGCAATTTGAAACTGAAGGTTTAGGTTTTTGAATTATCGTCGCACTAGAGCTACACGAGGGCTATTGAAATTGAAGGAAACCTTCTTAAATAATGTTTTAAATTACATTTACAAGTAGCTATACGAGATTCAATTATCGTAGCTCTAGAGCTACGCTATAGCTGTTGTTGCAAAAGTTTGTGTCCAATCTGTTCCTTTTTTAAATTGTAAAGCCATGAGTTTCACAAGATTATTAATAAAAATTATACAAAACCTGTTTTGATTAAAGGCTATAAACAAATTTTCCAGCTTGGCACATTTGACATCCAGTAACTTCAAACGTAATTATAGTTTCCAATAAAACAAACAAAATTTTTTTTTTAATATTTTATTGCAAAACTTTTTTACAGTACGATCAAACATTTGTGTGGTACTCATAACTAAAACAATCAAGACAAAACAGTCAATTAAAAACTAGCAACATTTACTTTAAAGAAACTACTATGTACAGTAAAGGTGAAAGCTATTTTCAATATTAAAATTATCAAAAAATTAAAGCAAATAAATAGCAAATTATAGAAATTAAAAATCAGCTACTCTCCATTTTTGTACCTTCTAAGACATAAGTGAAAATTTAATAAAGTATATTTAAAATCTGCAGTATATAGGATTTAAGTAAAAATTCTTGACATTTATACGTCAATATAAGGCAGAAGAAATTTATAAGTCTAAAAGGACATTTGAGTAGAGGATATATAATTATCAATAGTTCATAACCTAAGATTTTAAAGTTTAACATATTAATGATTTGAAACTTCTACGGAAATACCAAATCGGGAAAAATCCATATTTGGGTTTATTTTTCCATAACAAGAGCCATAAGCATAACTTTCAATCTTCATAAGAGAACTTGTCTTGGAATCAGTTTCAGAACTTTTGGGAAAATGATTTTCTGATAAATCCAAGAATTAAATGAAATTTCAGAAAGAACATTAAGCATAACTGTATGCGAAGAAAAAACTGCGTCTGAAAACAAGGGATCTAAACAGTCAAGTCCTTTCTATCATAAGGAAACTGTTTTATAATATCTTTAGTATATTTTATGGGATTCCTCGAGTAAAGAGAAACTACATTAACCATTTCTACGACGAACACGTTATGATTTCTTATCGGTATCGGGAACCAAATCAAATAGTTTATCCTGTAAAATACCAGAAAAATCCACATTTAAAGAACATGGAAAACGCTGTTCATTTTCATTCTTTTCAGAAGATGCTAACGGAAAATTCAGTCCAAGCAGTGTATTGTCAATTGGATTTTGTTCAAAAAAGTTCTTGACAATTTCTAAAATAGTGCGAAAATCGGAACTGGCATCCCCATGTTTTACAAACGAGTCCAGTGTAGCAGGTTTTCCGGTAATATTTTGGGTAGTTTCATCCTTGTTTAAAATATGGCCCAAATCAATCGTACGATCGACATCTTTTATTTGCCTCTGTATTATCGTATCCCAAAACTGTTCAGAAAGTTCGGATGCATGTTGCTTGTTTGCACATGCATAAGAAAATGCCCCAGACTAGTTATCTTCAAAGAAAAAAGTGCTTTCTGGAATAGTTACTAACCAAGGATTTTCAAAATGTCCGCAAACTTCATCGCCTATAGCATTCAACTGCTCGATTGAAATGCAAGGGGCTGTTTTCATTGTAGATTCTTCTTTATTTTCTCTTTGCAAGCTCGTAGAATTATTTAAAATTGAATTTTCCGAATTTCGATCAGTAAGAGTTTCATTAATTTTTGTACTTCTACTTTCGTGTCTGCTTACTTCTGAACGAGTAGTTGTTTGCTTTTTCTTACTTTTAGAATAATCTTTTTTCACGCTTATTTTCGATTGTTTATCCAAAAATTTAGTTAACGTAGAACAGTCTTCCTGACGTGACACATATGGTTTAGAAATATAACTATGACAGCGATCTTTTTCGGAAACAAAGGATATTGATTCTTGATTGTCTTCCGAATCAGATGTCCATTTCAAAATTGATTCAACATAATTTACTCTGTCTTTTGACGCATCTTCTTTATCAGCCTGCAATGCATTTATTAACGGTGAGTTTAGTAATTGGTCACGTTCAACTACTTCCGTTTCTCTATTTATAATACTAGATTCTGATGGCAAAGAAAAATTTATATCTTTTTTCAAAGTGATTTTACTGTCGTTTTCACTTCGATTTCGCTCTGTGGAACTGTTAGAAACAAAACTTGGCGCCGTAACTTCTAGTTTCTTTTCTTCGCATTCAATGAAGTTCGGATAATTTTTAACGAAACTGCTCAGTAATCTTTTGATCTTCAATAGGTTTTCATCATGTAAGTGTGGTTCGTCTAACGGTTTCGAAAACTTAGAGGCTTTACCTTCTTCAGATTTTTCATTCCGTGTCAAAAAGCCCTCGAAAAACCTATTATAATGTTCGGAAGGTAAATTAGTTTCATTTGACGTAATTTTGTGAAGATTCTCCGTCTCATCTTTGACAAAAATCCAACATGTATCCAAATTAAGCTTAGATAAAGCCTCAACATCATCCAGATTGGCGTCTGTCGAAAATGTGAATTCTACTTCGATGCTATAATCGAACTTTTTTGGAGGTTCGTACTCGCGACTTGGGCTTACTTCATTACCCTGTAATAGAGGAATATTTTTAAAACAAGAGTCACTTTTCAATATCATTGGAACTTCGGAATTTTCAGTTTGTTTTTCTTTTAATTGTATATCCACTTTGCTATCAACATCTTTGTCACAATCAGATATGTTTTGAATGTTAGCATTAACAATAATCTGTTTTCCATTTTCCATGGATGTTGATTCTGTAGCTTCTTTCAAAACTGCAGTTGATATTGCTGAAACATTGATAAAAGACCTTTCACAATTGTTTGTATTTGCGCACTTTATTGATTTTTCTTCAACCTGGCATAATGTATTTTGATCTTCAGAAAACGAATTGACATTCGTACCTTCAATTGGAAATTGGCAGACTGGAAACAATTCTTGAAAATAATGCTCAAGTTCAAATTCCACAAGATTTCTTATAATTCTACGAACGAATACTGTCATTAGAGTAAAAAACTTGCTTAAAAACCACGATAAATATCTGAAACCAGTTATTGCAATGCGTATTTCGAAATCTCGTAACTCCTCGATAAACAAACTGTGGAGTCTTCCATTCCTTCCCGTTTTTGCGTTCAAACTAAAATCTGCATTAATTTTGCAATGATTTAGAGAAGCCGTGATAGTTATTAACTGTTCAATGTGAAGCAACTTTCCCCAAGCACACACAGTGAAATGTAAAGGCCCAGCTTCTAAATTAGCCGTAACATACAGTCTGTCGCACTTTTCAATTAATTTACAAGACTTTTCTTTGTGAAGATTATTTAATCCTTCAACAAATGTTTCTAAATGATCAACTTCAACAATCAGTGGAATGCGAAGCCAAGTGTACGTTTTAACTTCAATAAAGTAAGGATTGTATTTATTTCTTTTTTCAGTAACAATGTGTTCTACAATTTTGTTTAAGTAAGCATTCCCACGCTCAGCATTTCCTACTGACCTGGCACCTAAAGAAAAGAAATTCAATCAGTACGAGACTGTGAAGAGAACTTAAAATATAATTGGGCTAAACGAGAATTCAAATTTTAAATGACCAACAGTTCAATTCCTTGAAATTTAACGGTACTATTGCAATCATTTACACAAATTTAATGCTTGATTATTCTTAACAGGATATTATTTTGAATACCATTCAGGCAATTACTCTAAGAGACATAAGGAATCTGCTTTGTAGATCCCTCTTGGACGCGGGAACGGAGAACCTACTTTAATTCGATTTGCTTTAAAATAGAACCGTCTGTGTGTATCCCGGTTGAAACAGGGTTTTTCTGTTCATTCAATGACTGAAAGACACCCAAAACCAGAGTGGAGTTGAACCGTAAATTTCTCAGTTTTTTACACAAATGAAGAGTGCAGTGGAAAAAACATTGTCTGTACTGAGGTATGATTGGCGAGTAGTAGCAATCGGGAACCAGTTTCTCCCTTGGTTCTTTTTTCACGGTACGTAACATTGAGAATTAACATTGCGAAACAAATAATTAACACTGATGTAAATTATTTGGTTTTTTTTCTTAAAAACATAAGTATATTTAAAATAATTTTATGCCGACTGCTGCCTTTAATTGATCGTAAAATTTACCCCCCTAAAAATTCGCCGCTCTAATCTACAGCCTACTTAACCTAGTTACAAATCCGGCCCTGCACTACATATCCTTTTGAAAACTACAGAAACTGAATTGACCTAAAGGTAAATTTGACGAGTATGAACAAAATTGATACAACTTACCTTTTTCGAATTGGTAAAGGTATTCCTTATGAGCCCGATCGCAAAGAAAATCCCAAACATTACTGCATATTCCAAGAATGAAATGTAAAAAAGACATGATGATTATGAAAACTATTGGGAATTTAAAACTTGCTATGTCGTGTCGACAGCAATAAGAACAAACGTTTTATTTCAAATGAAACTTGCACAATGGTTGGTTGGTTGGTAGACATATATTTTCAGGCTTGTGTGCTTGGTCGCAAGGACCCGCTTATAAACCATCGTCAAGTAGGACAACACAAGACGCACACATACACAAATGACAGATGCTGTCATCTGTCGCCACCTCCACAATTTAGACATGTCCCTGAAGGGGAGAGAAATTTTCTCCAGGGACCTGTACCCATGGGAAACTGCGCAGACAACTTGCACAATATTCACACATTCAATACGAGTGGGTAATACCGCTTCCGGCTAACAGTTTATAGGTCTCTGAAGAGCTTAAGCACGGCCAATTAAACCTCATAATTTAGAACTCTGATCAAGTAACGAAGTCGACACCTGAACGGGCAACCAACAACGGTACTTTCGAGCGACATCGTACGCTAACGCCATCAGGACCGAGCACATTTCTTTGGGCCGATGTTGGGTATCGTCTGGGTGTGGTGTTTTGTGCGCACTTTCACAAAATTTTATAAAAATGTGGTTATAGAATAACGCTCGCTATTCGGAGTGGTCTAGCTTGAATGAATAACCTAAATGCATCATAAATTGAGACACTTACTAATCAGGAAGAGGGAAAAAGAATTTAATTATAAAAAAGATGGAATCCTAAAAAATAATCATAAAAAAAGAATAGTCTCTTGACCGGGGTTCTAAATTACGAGACGCCATTAATTATGGCCAATTACGGCCAACACAGCTAAGTACACCTCGTAATTTAGAACCCTGGTCAAGAGACGAGTTTTTTTTTCAAAAAGAATGGAATCATAAAAAAGAAACTCGTCTCTTGACCAAGGTTCTACATTACGAGGCATAGACAATTACGGCCAACACATCCAATTACGCCTCGTAATTTAGAACCCTGGTCAAGTGGCGAGTTTGTTTTTTATGGTTACATTCTTTTCCCCCTTCTTGATTAGTAAGTGTCTCAAAGTTTTTTGCATTTGGATTATTCATAAAAGCTACAGACCACTCCGAAGCGGGGAGCATTATTTTAAACCAATTATTATTACTATTATGCTTGAAAGACTTTAGTCTGGGCCTGGACAAATATTTGGTGAAAAAACTAACACCGCCACAAGCTGCTAATTATCCCAATAGCGAGAAGACTTACAACTTACAAACACTGACAACCAAATTAACATTAAGGGGTCATAGGAGTCTTAAAAATGTGCAAAGAAGGTACTGTACAAAGTATAGTTTAATATTTCATGTAATTTTTTAACTACTCAATATATAAGTATAATTTTTTATATGTAATTCTATAAGATTCATTTAATATAAAACACATTTTAAAATGTATGAAACTTTAGCCAAAACTAAAATAAATGATATTAAACATAAAGCTATTTTAACACATTGGGATTAGGCTTGCGCGGCAAATTTTGAGGTCAAAATTGAAAAATGACCAAGAAAATGACTTTATATCGTGCAAATATGTACAAAAAAAGTCTTATACCTAAATTCTCATCTCAATTTTAATTAGAAATTACTTCAAAAAAAATTTAAATCAAAATTTAAAAAATTTATTAATTTTTTTAGAAAAAAGTTCTTCAAATAATTTCTAATTAAAATTGAGCTGAGAATTTAGGTATAAGTCCTAGTTTGTACATATTTGTACAATGTAAAGTCATTTTCTAGGTCTTTTTTTCAATTTTGACCACAAAATTTGCCGCGCAAGCCTAATCCCAATGTGTTCAAATAGCTTTATGTTAAATATCATTTATTTTAGTTTTGGCTAAAGTTTCATAAATTTTAAAATTTGTTTTATGATAAATAAATCTTATAGAATTACATATTAAAAAAATTATGCTTATACAGGGTGAGGCAAACAAAACCGGCCCCGAGATGGAGATTAGAATACGACAGAAATGTTGCCAAGTCTAAAACCAATACAAAAACAGGCTTACTCACTGAAGCTATTGATCGCTTCAATATAAAGCTCAAGCAAACGCTTGGCGACTTATTTGCCGGCAACTACGCTACGCTTTTAAGGGGTCATAGGAGTCTTAAAAATGTGCAAAGAAGGTACTACAAAACATAGTTTGATCTTTCATGTCATTTTTGAACTACTCAATGTATAAGTATAATTTTTTTTATATGTAATTCTACAGGATTTATTTATTATAAAACAAGTTTTAAAATTTTTGAAACTTTAGCCAAAACTAAAATAAATGATATTAAACATGAAGCTATTTGAACACATTGTGATTGCTTGCGCGGCAAATTGTGAGGTCAAAATTGAAACAATGACAATGAAAATGACTTTATATTGTACAAATATGTACAAACAAAGACTTATACCTAAATTCTCAGCTCAATTTTAATTGGAAATTAATTTAAGAACTTTTTCTAAATTTTTTTTTTTAATTTTGATTTTAATTTTTTTAAAAATAATTTCTTATTAAAATTGAGCTGAGAATTTAGGTATAAGTCTTTGTTTATACATATTTGTACAATATAAAGTCATTTTCTTGGTCATTTTTTCAATTTTCACCTCAAAATTTGCCGCGCAAGCCTAATCACAATGTGTTCAAATAGCTTTATGTTTAATATCATTTATTTTAGTTTTGGCTAAAGTTTCATAAATTTTAAAATTTGTCTTATATTAAATAAATCTTATAGAATTACATATAAAAAATTATAAAACTTATATATTGAGTAGTTAAAAAATTACATCAAAGATCAAACTATACTTTGTAGTACCTTCTTTGCACATTTTTAAGACTCCTATGACCCCTTAAAAGCTAGTTGAAATGGAATATAAACAAGGTTAGTAGAGCTGATTCAAGTAGAGTCAAGATTTAGTGATTATTTGATTGTTTCGATCGTTATTTATCCTAGAGAATCGGACCTTTTTGTATTTGGTAATACAAAACATTCTAAATTGATTGCAAGACCCTAAATTTGCATTATGGGACGTCTTCATACAATACGAACTAAGATCTGAATTCGCCACTAGTCTATGAGTAGCTCTAATGTGAAGCTAATCCGATCCAACCAATGCAAAAACAGGTTTCAGGCGGCTTCAAGAGTTTTTCTCGCCAAGCATTTTAACGTATTCCCATCTCTAGCTCGGGGCCGGTTTTGTTTGCCTCACCCTGTATATTGGGTAGTTAAAAAATTACATGAAAGATCAAACTATGCTTTGTAGTACCTTCTTTGCACATTTTTAAGACTCCTATGACCCCTTAAATTCCAAAAACACACAATCATTTATTTGACGTGGGTAGCCAATAGCCCTCGTGCAGCTCTAGTGCTACGATAATACAAAATAACCTAACGATTTGATGTGCTATGTATGATAATTTATTGAGTTTGTGGTCTGTAGTTTGAATGAATAATCCAAATGCAACAAACGTTGAGACACTTTACTAATCAAGAAGGGGGGGTGGAATCATAAAAGATATAATTATAAAAAAATTATAAAAAATAATCATAAGAAACTCGTCTCTTGACCAGGGTTCTAAATTACGAGGCGTAGTCAATTATGGCCAACACAGCTGATTACGCCTCGTAATGTGGAACCCTGGAAAAAGGTTACGAGTTTGCTTTTTATGATTTCATTCTTTCCCTCCTTCTTTAGAACCAAGCAAAAAATGAAGGTAAACTGCAGTTCAATCAAAATGAACCTAGCTACCTATAAAAGATTTCCAAGTCAAAGTTCAGAATCGCCTAAATTCGAATTTATCAGTCTCTCTGGAGTTTGTGGGAAACTGCTGTAGTTTACCTGCCCACAACACTTGTACATAAGTCTGAACTCTTCGGTTCAGTTACCGCACTAGAGCTACTCTAGTAATATATACCTAATATAATAGTAGATCGGCTATACACATGACATTACATCTATATCAAACTATTGCGAGACAAGCTGTTTGCTCGAATCAACCCAAATAAAATAGTTTACAAAAGCTCGAGATTTCTATTCCACAAACCTTCAAAAAGCTAAACTACACTCGTTCTACTTAGCAATTTTTATTTATTATACTTTGGGTAAGCGGTTTTAACCCTTTTCAAATTAGATCTGTCTAGAAAATACGACCGCCAATGACTAATGGGAGCTATTAAATGATACATCTAATTGCAAAACGATTTTATTGACGTTTTTATAAACACATAAAAATAGCAAAACAATTTTACATGCAGATTAAATGCTACAACAGCAAGCATATCACCATTGTCAGTTTACAAAATTTTAAATTGGAACATTAAAACTAAGTGCAAAAACAAAAGCACTTTACAGCACAACTTCTTACTTTCATATATTTTATTTTAAAGGAATTTATTCAAGTGAATAACCAATTTTCTATTACCAGATAAGCAATGGGGCAATAAAAGCAAATGGGAATTGGTACGTATAGAACCCATCATTTATTTCATCTTTCACTTCCCTTTCAATAAATCCCAAGATTGATTTATTACACCACCATGTGACCAGTCTAAGTATTGGGTTAAAGATCCTGTCATAGAATCCCAAGCCCACAATCCGAATCTTCAGTCCTTTAGCTTCCTTGAGCTCGACTTTATGGAGAACCGATTCCAAACCAAACGAAAAATTATAACAGAAATCCACAAACACATCAAGATAGTCAATATCAACGTAAAGCTGGAAAGTTGGAGGGGTGAAGTTGAATATCTTTACGCCACACTCGCTCTCAAAACGCAAGGGACCAGCACCAAGGTTCACATTAAAGCGCATCCTGTCTTCCCTGTTATTGGCCCTATAGCAGTCCCCCGATCGGTGAAGTGTGCGTAGTCCTTTTGTTATACCGTCGCCTATTACTATAGAGCCACGCAGTGGATCCAGGTCAATTATGATTTGTTCAGTTTCATATGGGTCGATTTCATCGCCACTTCGGTCTAGCCAGTTGGCGAGCTCCCGTTCGACGAAAGTCTCGCATCTGCGAACGTTCTTCAATTCAATGAGGTTTTCTGAAAATAAAACCCAGAATTAGAAATAGCACAAATTTTCACGTTAAAAGGAAAATCGAGCATTAATTTTTAACTCTGAAAGAGCATGATCCATTTTACAACAGATGTTATTAACACAGAAAACAAATTGAAGGTCTCAAAGTGGGTTTTAAGTAGAAATTTAGAATTAGGGCCAGAAAAAAAAAACTCAAAATGTTAATTAGATTAGTTCGTCTGTGTTCGATGAATTATACACCTTTTAGATTTACGTTTAAATCTTGCTTTGCAATTAGCAAACAAATCGTAACTAGTTGCTTTCCAGATCGGCCATTCTCTGTAAAAGAGAATATTCATGTCTAGGGTACTTATGTTTATTTTTTTATATTTTTTTACATTATATATACAAGCCTCGTGAATTCACATTAAAAAAAGCTACGAGGCAGAGAGCAGCACGAAAAATACCAACAATAAGTCCGCACGTGTAAGTTATTCTTCTTGTGTATCAAGGTAGAAATGTCACCGATAAAAGGAAAGTCCAAATTGTCGTGCATTTAGTACGGAGTTATTTACTATCGATTGGTTTTAAAATAGACAAATTATTTCTCATAAAAAGCACATACTTGTATAAAATATATTTAAAGAAATTACAAATTCAAGATTCTTAATGCTAGTTTCATTCTGAACGAAGTCGAAACCAGAAGTGTTTTATAAAAGTGTTGCACTATATTTTTTTATATAGTTTCACAATGCGATAAACTTACCTGGCATACCGCAACAGCTTGAACCTCGTCTAGGAAGCATTGTAAACGTTTGCAGAAAAGTACAAGAGCAAAAAAATCCTTATATTTTCAAATTAAAACGAAGTAGACTAAAAAAAACCCTCTTAATATTTATAATACTAATATTTTTAAAATTAGGCTTTACCAACGGATACGAAAATGCTAACTAACTGAAGTAAATAAAACATTACGCGCTTAAATACTGCAATATACCACATTTAATATCACTTTTCAATGCCATATACATTAGTCTAATAAGTACAGATTGGTTTAACAATAACGTCATACTTAATTTACTATAAGCTGCAGTTTTATGTATTAGCAACGATTCGGAATCAGAGACTTTGTGGTAGACAACTTCCGGGTAACATAGCAACACAGTTCAAAGGATAGGTTGGTTGAGTAGAATTTTACAGCGCAAAGGCAATATTGAAAAGGAAATAAGTGGCTTTTCACCGCAGCTAATAAATGTGGGTCGGACACGATAAGACGTGAATGTGTGCTTGTAAGTGCAATAGCACAACATCAAAAGAAGTGCCAGCTCAGGAGACTAAGGGCCTTTTCACACGGAGCACCTTGATCACGGAACTTCCATAGGAATAACATGGAGAACCGCTGTAGAGAATTGTTCATTGAATTTTTTCGTGGAGACACGAAAATCGGTAAACCGGTTTTGCGGAGAGATATAGGTAGCCAATCAGCATCAAGTATAGCTCTGACGCCTTGTTGGCCAAATCGAGTTTGCCAAATGGAGAAAAATCTACTTTATGCTCGCCAATGTTGATTTTTGTAGTTAGTTATCCTTGTTGAATCGGCTTGTGGGGAGCCTTGTGGTTTAAGATCTCGATCTCGTTATCGTAAGGTCTCGCGATCGAGTCTCGGTACCACTGAAGACCCACCGAATATGCGGAATACGTGCTCGTTAAATCTGTTGTGACCGAAAGTCCTGTGAGTGGTCATTGCACATTTTCCCACGGGTACAGGTCCCTGGAGACTATTTCCCTTCCCTTCAGGGACTTGTCTAAATTGTGGAAATGGCACGCAATAGATGGCAGCATCTGTCACGTATGTGTGCGTGTGTGTGTTGCGTCTGTCTTACATGATGGATTATAAGCGGGTGTCTGACCAAGCACACAAGCCTGAAAATATATGTATACCAACCAACCAATTCCTACACGTGATAGAAATTTGTAAAAATATTGAAAAATTTTAAAAATGTGCCAAGACTAGCGATAAGTATCATTCACAACAACCAATCCAGGAACGTGTGACGTCAGAATCTTTGCAGGTGGACAACCCTGTACGAGCAGTTCCGTGCACAAGGGATACCGTGTGAAAAGGCCTTAACTCGTCGCTTGACCGCGGTTCTAAATCACCAGGTGTAATTAGTTGTGTTAAGGCTACTAAACGATTCATTTACCAAACCGCACCTTTTGATCGAAGTGCAGGTGAAGAAGGTAAAGCTGTGGAAATAAAAAAGTACCCACTTGAGGTTATTTCATCCGTAAGTCGCCCTATAGAATCGGACCTTTTTTTAGATTGTGTACAATTAACATTCTGAGTTAATTGTACGATACAAAATTTGCATAAGGGGCCGTCTTCATATTAAAAATATTACGATCTTTGAAATTTCCAATGGCAACACCCAATTTTAATAACTTAAAAATGTTAAGCACTCTTGAAATCCCTTAATTCTAAGTTTTTGTTACATTTGGATGAATATTTAAGGAGTTATTCAATCGAATCACTTGTGGACCTTTTGGGGACCATCTCTAAAATGACAAGAAGCATGCATGCAAAGCCGTCTTTATTTATCAATTACACACGTAATCTTATACACAGTCCCCTAAAGGGTAATTAAAAGGTATTTTGTGATTTACTCAGCAAATTATGAATAAAAAATTTTAAAAATTGGGATTTCGCTTAAACTTCTTGTCTTAAATTTATTTCTTTAAAAATATTAAGGGGTTTCTATTCATATTTTTTGAAAAAATTAATATAATAATTATTTAAAAATATAAAAATTGTTTTAAATACCCCAATGTTGAATGCATTTTGGTTGGGTTATTATAATTTCTTTTCAGTAAAAAATTCGTTTCATTATCTTAATTATTTGTAGATCGGGATAGTTTTTTATGTGCAACTCATTTAACATTATGGGACCTAAACTTTGCACGTCTCTAACTCCTCTAATAATGCTTAAAAACTAACAAAATTTGGCATTTCGTATTAACATAGGTCAGAGATTTGAAATATGGATTCAAAAAGGGGTGTTGCTATTGGAAATTTTAAAGTTAGTAACATTTTTAATATGAAGATGGCCCCTTATGCAAATTTTGTGTCATGCAATTAACTCAGAATGGTAATTGTTCACAATGTCAAAAAGGTCCGATTCTTTAGGATGAATAACGGAGGAAATAACCTCAAGTGGGTACTTTTTTATTTCCACAGCTGTACTCATGGTGATCATAGGGTGTTCGTTGTAGAACGTTATGTTCAAACATTTGTGAGAAGAGTGTGGACAAGTAAGGCTCTTGCGCGGTGAAACCCCACTCAACCAACTTACTTCTCCTTTGATCAGTATAAACGGCCCGTACAGCCAAGAGTCCGACGAACCCCATGTAAGGGAGTGCACGTTTAAGGGGTCACAGGAGTCTTAAAAATGTGCAAAGGAGATACTACAAAGCATAGTTTGATCTTACATGTCATTTTTTATCTACTCAATGTATAAGTATAATTTTTTTATATGTAATTCCACAAGATTTATTTATTATAAAACAAGTTTTAAAATTTATGAAACTTTAGCCAAAACTAAAATAAATGATATTAAACATAAAGCTATATGAACACATTGTGATTAGGCTTGCGCGGCAAACTGTGAGGTCAAAATTTAAAAAATGACCAGGAAAATGACTTTATATTGTACAAATATGTACAAACAAAGACTTATACCTAAATTCTAAACTCAATTTTAATTAGAAATTATTTTTTAAAAAATTTAAATCAAAATTTTAAAATTTTTATTGATTTTTTTAGAAAAAAGTTCTTAAAATAATTTCTAATTAAAATTGAGCTGAGAATTTAGGTATAAGTCTTTGTTTGTATATATTTGTACAATATAAAGTCATTTTCTTGGTCATTTTTTCAATTTTGACCTCAAAATTTGCCACGCAAGCCTAATCACAATGTGTTCAAATATCTTTATGTTTAATATCATTTATTTTAGTTTTGGCTAAAGTTTCATAAATTTTAAAACTTGTTTTATAATAAATAAATCTTGTAGAATTACATATAAAAAAATTATACTCATTTATTGAGTAGTTAAAAAATTACAAGAGAGATCAAACTATGCTATGTAGTATCTTCTTTGCACATTTTTAAGACTCCTGTGACCCCTTAACCGCTGTTATAAAACACGAGGCGAAATTGGCTGTGTTAAAGCTCCTAAAAGGAAGGAAAGCCTCCCCGTTCCTGCTAAAAATAGGCAGCCCGAAACGACTAAATTTCTCCAACACAGATCAAAGGTTTGGTTCAGTTTGAATTATCGTCGCACAAGAGCTACACGAGGGCTATTGGCGACGGGCGTCGTATTTTAGAACCACAGTCAAGTGACGAGCCGACACCTGAATAAGCACCCAACGCAACCATTAAGGGCGACATCGGACGCAGCGTTATTACTTTGAAGGATATTTAAGGGGTCATAGGAGTTTTAAAAATGTGCAAAGAAGGTACTACAAAGCATAGTTTGATCTTTCATATAACTTTTTAAGTACTCAATATACAAGTATAATTTTTTGATACGTAATTCTATAAGATTTATTTATTATAAAACAAATTTTAAAATTTATGAAACTTTAGCCAAAACTAAAATAAATGATATTAAACATAAAGATATTTGAACACATTGTGATTAGGCTTGCGTGGCAAATTTTGAGGTCAAAATTGAAAAAATGACCAAGAAAATGACTTTATATTGTACAAATATATACAAACAAAGACTTATACCTAAATTCTCAGCTCAATTTTAATTAGAAATTATTTTAAGAACTTTTTTCTAAAAAAATTAATAAAAATTTTGATTTTAAATTTTTTTAAAAATAATTTCTTATTAAAATTGAGCTGAGAATTTAGGTATAAGTCTTTGTTTGTACATATTTGTACAATATAAAGTCATTTTCTTATTCATTTTTTCAATTTTGACCTCACAATTTGCCGCGTAAGCCTAATCACAGTGTGTTCAAGTACCTTCATGTTTAACCCGGCAGCACTCGCCTGGGGTCTAATAGACCCCAGATAGATTAAATACACTTCTAGATCTGAAACTCTGATTGGATTACCATTATAAGGATTTTCTATATTAAAATTGACTTAGACACTAACTCCCCAATTGTGTCTAAGAGAACTAATGTAATGTTTCACGGCTGCCTTTTTCTAGCCTCCTTTCGGAGCTTTAGCACAGTCAATTGCGCCTCGTAATTTAGAACCCTGGTCAAGAGAAAAGTTCCTTTTTTATTCGAAAAAGAATGGAATCATAAAATGAAACTCGTTTCTTGACCAAGGTTTTGAAATTACGAGACATAGCCAATTATGGCTAATTACGGCCAACACATCAAATTCCGCCTCATAATTTAGAACCCTGGTCAAGTGACGAGTTTGTTTTTTATGATTCTATTCTTTTTTTTTCCTTCTTGATTAGTCCCTTCCCCCTTCTTGATTAGTAAGTGTCTCAAAGTTTTTTTGCGTTTGGATTATTCATTCAAGCTACAGACCACTCCGAATAGCGAGCGTTATTTTATAACCACCCTGTGCATTTCGAAGAAACAGTAGATTTGCAATCGGAAAGTCCAATTATGCCAATCACAAATCAATCATTAATAGTGTATTAGTTCCGTTCGACACTTTGGGGGTGCTAGGCATCAGATTGAGTTCTCGGTTTAGAAGATTCTTAGTCTATGGTATGTTAGCGCGAGTGCTGCCGGGTTAATATCATTTATTTTAGTTTTTGCTAAAGTTTCATAAATTTTAAAACTTGTTTTATAATAAATAAATCTTGTAGAACTACATATAAAACAATTATACTTATACATTGAGTAGTTCAAAAATGACATGAAAGATCAGACTAGGCTTTGTAGTATCTTCTTTGCACATTTTTAAGACTCCTTAGACCCCTTAAGGGGTCATAGGAGTCTTAAAAATGTGCAAAGAAGGTACTACAAAACATAGTTTGATCTTTCATGTCATTTTTGAACTACTGAATGTATAAGTATAATTGTTTATATGTAATTCTACAAGATTTATTTATTATAAAACAATTTTTAAAATTTATGAAACTTTAGCCAAAACTTAAATAAATGATATTAAACATGAAACTATTTGAACACATTGCGATTAGGCTTGCGCGGCAAATTGTAAGGTCAAAATTGAAAAAATGACCAAGAAAATGACTTTATATTGTACAAATATGTACAAACTAGAACTTGTACCTAAATTCTCAGCTCAATTTTAATTAGAAATTATTTTTAAAAAAATTTAAAATCAAAATTTTTAAATTTTTATTAATTTTTTCAGAAAAAAGTTCTTAAAATAATTTCTAATTAAAATTGAGCTGAGAATTTAGGTATAAGTCCTAGTTTGTACATATTTGTACAATATAAAGTCATTTTCTTGGTCATTTTTTCAATTTTGACCTCACAATTTGCCGCGCAAGCCTAATCACAATGTGTTCAAATAGCTTTATGTTTAATATCATTTATTTTAGTTTTGGCTAAAGTTTCATAAATTTTAAAACTTGTTTTATAATAAATAAATCCTGTAGAATTACATACAAAAAAATTATACTCATTTATTGAGTAGTTAAAAAATGACACGAAAGATCAAACTATGCTTTGTAGTATCTTCTTTGCACATTTTTAAGACTCCTGTGACCCCTTAAGTGACGTGTCGAAACCCGAGCTGGCACACAACTTAATAATTGAAGTGTGCAAAGCTTTCCTTGTCATACCACTAATCACCAAAACTACTAATAGAATCCAGGAATACATTCTACGACATGTGAAACAAATCAATTAAAATGTTGCACTAGTATGCGGTCAGCATTTCGACTTTGGCGTGTTCTATTAAACTATTGTGGCATCTTCAAGTCTTATCGCCAAAGCTACTGCCAAGCATTTAATATTTCCTACTGCCAAGCATTGCCAATATTTCCTATAGGTAATGCACTTGCCGTTTTTGTATTCTAAGCCAGGAATACGCTACAACAATTAAAAAACACCCATGTTTTTCATGTGTTAAGAATCGAGTTTGGATAGGCTTTAACAACAACAAAAATGTCTTGTGTAACACTTATGCACATCAGTGTAATAAAAAATCAATTTTTTCATATGAGCATAATTGAACAGGGCAAATTCAGAAATGATAGTCTCGTGCTGTCAAAACACTTTACTTTTACATGAAATTTGTGAAAAACGACTTGTTGTCATCCATTTCAAAATTGCTCAATACATTTGAAAAAGCTAACAATACACCGGGGACAGTAGTTCAACAATTTTACAGATTTTTCAGCTTGGGAAAACGGCAGTGCCCCAAAAACTTTCAATTAAAGAGAAAATAATTTAATAAGTGTAATTCGTTTGCTTGTCACCAAGAAGTAAATTTAATAAATTGATAAATAAGTTTCCAAAAAGTTTATAAATACATAAACTCAGAAAAGTTCACTCTTGAGCTCTTAAAAGAAAAATTTAAAATGTAAGAAGTCTTTAAAGTATTAAAATACGAGGAAAGTAACTTCAAAAATACCTTACTTTAATCAATAATGTAAAGACTTTTATTTTTGTAAAGATGCATACAATTAACATGAGCAAAATAAATAAAATCTTCTGACAGTAAATAAACAAATTCTAATAAATACATTCAGGACAATGACATACCAAAATATTTATAAAATGTAGATCTTGTCTTTTATAAGCATAAGTGTCAAGCACACAGGTCTAAATCATTTTAAATAATAATATTATATGAGTAGCTATTTGTACGATTCAATATTGAATGTACACAATGTCATATAACAGCCTGTCATAAATATTCAAAAATGCATTTGCTTTCTTGTCGATTAGAAATGACAAAATGATTAATGACAAAAAATATCTTAAGTTTAAGCTACATGTTAAACTAACTTTACTGAAGTTTGAGGTTTTTATTATATTTTATTTTATTATATGTTACTTTCAAAAGTAGTAGTGGTATGGGAGTAAATTTTTTTTATATTTACTTTAATTATTAAACAGGTTTTTTTTGTTTAAAAAAGTCGAAAAAAACATTCTAATAAATACATTCACATAAATAGCAACTGTCAAAAAGTACACATGTATATAAATAAGTATACACAAAATAAAAGCATACAGATATATGCAAATAAATACACCCAAATAAATACACACCCATAAATAAGCATACATACAATAATAAATAAATAAGCAAGCACAAATAAACACACACTCATACAGATATAAATACACACATTAATAAATAAGCATACATACAAAAATAACATAAATACAGAATAAATAATAAACAAAATCAAAATGTGTATTGGCGTATTGGTCGGTTGAATGTAATGTGTATTGGCAAGATAATTTTTGTGAAAGAAATTAATGAAGGGAATTTAAAACTTAACAATAGATATGAAACAACTTTAATATCAATAACTCATAAATTTACTTGTATAGAGAATAAGTTTTTTTTATGGAAACCATGTGTTTTTTCCCCCTGATCATTATTTTTGTTTATCCCATTAAAGGCTAAATCTGAAAAACTAATAACATGATTGAAACTCATCTTTAATAACAATATGAAAATAAAACCAACAATGTTGATTAACCTTTTTGTGTGGTGTGTTTCTTGGAACATAAGAAAAGTAAGAACTACACAAAAGCTCTTAAAAATGTTACAATTTTGCTCAAAATTGCAAAAAGAAAACAAGACAAAAGTTTCTAGTCAAAATATCAAACTAAGAAAAAATATTAAGTTAATTTTTTCACAGTTCAAAGTTATTAAATGTTCTGATTTACCCCATTTTACAATATTCCTCAGGTTAAACAATATGTTTATTTTCCAGGAAGATATTACTAAGGTATAGTTTCATATAAAAGTAGCATCTTAATAAATTTCAAATCAATATTTGTTTATTATACCAAAAAGTAAGTTTGTCATTTAACCCTCTGAGAGATAAGCACATAGGCTGAAGTGTAAACTTATTTTCATTGCATGAGATTTAAATTTTTTTTTTAAACTGAAAATGTAATTTCTAAATTTGCTAAAAAAAATTATATTTCTGTTGTACATGATTACAAATGGCTCCTACACATTTTAAAATTTGAAGAAATTATTAAATTTATAAATTAAAAAAAAATATGTAGCTGGAAAACCTGAAAATCAGGTAATAATCAGGTTTAATATGCCTGTATCTATCAGAGGGTAAAAGCTTATTTACTATCACCTTGATTAGAAGACCAGCTAACTGAGGTGAATGATTTCTCAAATCTCATTGGTAGATCAAATATGAAATTTTGAAAAGCAAATTGCTTATTACATCGTCTTCTATTTAAACAAGCTGAATTAAATATTAATTGGTCACAACCTTAAATCAGCCTCATATCAATACTAAAATTAGTAAGCAAACTCTGTGAACCTGGTAGCTTTAATTTAGTACCCACTTGGTTTTAAGCTACAGATTCAAATTTACAAATTTTTCAAATCCGTGCTAAACAATAGCATTATACTTTTCCACAAAAACAGAAGAAATGCACACATGTTGAGATCGACATGGATCTGATAGGTTTCAGCTGGCCATTCATATAATTTGAAAGGTGATGGAATGTAAAAGTTTAATCACAAATCATTAAAAACATCATACTTCAGCTTCATCACTGCTATCTGCAACAAGTACTTCTCTATTTTCATAAGTCCAAAAACCATTTAAGTCAATCAAAATGCTGACTATTGTATCTCCTTGTCCACTAAAGAAGATTAAAAAAATGCAGTTAACACCAAATGACAATAATTGAAGTAGGTATCATGCCCCCAAATGGGTTAGACGTTGAATTGATATTGATAAGGAAATTAATTTTAAATTTTAAAATATCATGAATTTTAAATTAATAAGCAACCAATAGTTCTTTCATAAACATGTCAAATGCTATCATTTGCACCTTTAAATTTAATTAAATGAGTCGGTAATTGACTTTAAAGTGAGCAATGTGTTAATACCAATAAATACACTTGCAATAGATTATGGCATCAAACATGCCATTTTTCGTTCATCGGCCTTCTATTTCTTAACAACTTCTGGGCGATGTAGCTGTTGAAACTACAAAATGTGTTTTGAATGATCTCAGAGAAAATGAACTTAGCAAACACAGGTATTCATAGTGCTAGTTATTTTCATCAAACTTATTAGACCCAATATGAAGATTTCGATTGCTCCAGCAGCTGACTAAGTTCCAAATATGCGCAGAGCACTCTTGTATGATTTTAAACAAAACAACCAAACAAGAAACAGCTGTTGTAACTCATTTCTAAAAACTTGCTCAAATTAGCAGTTAGTTTTTTTCAACATAACATTATTCAAAGGTAACATAATTTAATGAATATTTTACTTTGTATTTTTAATCAATTTTTTCAAGTGCAAATTTCCTGAAAGTAACCATTTTAAAGACTTTTAAACTGATATTCGGAATATATTGTTTCTAATGTACCAGAAAAGGGTAAAAGTTCAGTAAAAATAGGCATCATTACTGAAACCTTAAAACCTTATCATTAACAAAACCTTAATAAATATAAAAATTCATAATCATAATTTACTAAAATTAAAACATGAAGTTTAAAATAGTACACATGGATGGTATCAAAAAAATTAAAATAAACTATCTGTGTACCTTCAAAATGTTTTTTAATGTACTATCCTTACGAATAAATAGCAAGGCACAAATAACAAGGCATTGGAACTCAAATATTTATTTTTCTTGGTTTTAACTTTGTTTTCCACATTTTTAGTTTTTCCTGTTTGGCAACATTAGTTTCGAAGTTCCTTTTTGTTCTTACAGCAAATTCAATAGCATTTTCAGTTTTTAATTCAGTCATCTGTTTTTATGCACTAAAGACAGAGCTTAGTTTAAGTCTCGAAACATCTATATACTTTTAAAGATCTTTTAATCTTTCACTTGTGTTTGAATATGTTACTTTTTGTAAAACATAATTCATGAAACTGTCTTTCACAAAAAAAATTCAATTTTTTTTAAAGATTTCTTTTAAGATTATACAAACCATTGTATAAGATCTTGCAATGTTACTTTAAAAGGATCTGCAGGTTTTATCATGTCGAAGACTTCATCTTTTACATCTTCAAATAGAACTGGTTCTTGACCATGAGCTTTCATTTGGTCTTGGATAGCCTGGTAAAAAAATTAATTAATTACAAATATTAATAAAAAAGCATATTATTCTAAAAACTTAATTTTTATAACTGTTTCAACTGCAAAATGGAATAGAAATATTCAAATAAGAAAGTTATTTAACTGCTTGATTTTCCCCATCTCAGCCATGTTCAGAGTAAAAATGTTTTTCATTACGAAGTGATCCGATTGCTTTGTTAAAACTAACTCAAGTAATAAGATACTTGAAAAATGCTCTTGGATGTCAGTTACCTAAAATCAGGGCAGCTATGTCTGCTAGAAAACTATTGTCATGTAAACTAATTGTTATTTACTATGTAGGTGAGTGGTAGCATGGAGTTAATTTAAGACTGATTGAGGAACAATGCTAGACCTAATTGGTACAAGTATTTAATTCTTCATGTGCAAACCAAAAAAATAATATTAAATACTGGATATAAATAAAACTGAAAATCTACTTATACTTAAATTTTGGAACCTATAACAGGTGTTTTCACTTCAGAAGTTGGTTAAAAAATACACATCTTGTAAATATATAATAAGTATGTGATGCACATTACAATTTGTAAATTAAATCTCAATATATATATATAATAGGCCTGTAATAGTTTATATACTATTGTTTTGGCATTAAAAATACACTGAAAATAACAGCCCACTGACAAATTAAATTTTTGTTGATCCAGTTTCATTA
Source organism: Hylyphantes graminicola (assembly GCA_023701765.1). Classification (NCBI taxonomy): domain Eukaryota; kingdom Metazoa; phylum Arthropoda; class Arachnida; order Araneae; family Linyphiidae; genus Hylyphantes; species Hylyphantes graminicola. The sequence continues at coordinate 22,441,166 of CM043122.1, forward strand.
ACATAGAAGGAAATAAGGTTCTATTCAAATACCCTAATTTACACAGTTTTTCTGTCTCTGACTCAGTAAAGGAAATGCTCCGTAAGCCCAATTTATTGATTTAAATTTTAAGAAAATTTACTTTCTTTAGATAAATGTCTTGTGAGTATATTTTTTAAAATAAAATAATGTTTTGATGGAGTTAAAATGAAATAGATGCCTAGTCTAGCACTGAACATGCAACAAATGTAATTTATTAAATGTTTGATTCCTCTCAAATGGGTGCCTTAAGCATAATAAATCTTACCTTAAAAACTTACCCTAAAAAAATAGTTCAAATCAAATACACTTAAGAAATTCTTTTGCTCAATATCTAACAGTCTAAAAAAATATTGCAGAGCTTGTGGATCCTTCCTATTTTCCATTGCTAACACAAAGTCCAAGTATGTTTTGTAATCCTAAAATCAACAGATCATGATATAAACACTATATGTGTCACATTATATTTTGGTAAATATTAATAATTATTACCAGAGTATAATGTTAATAATACAGAGTATAAGTAATAATTTTTATTTTAATAAAATATTAATATAAAAAAACATACCATTTCCCTGTCGTAAGTTAAGCATTCCTGAAATACTCTTTCAATAAAAATTGGTGTAAGTGTTCCAGTTCCATATCTGAAAGTGCATTTTATGTACTAAGTTATAAAAGAGTTGCAAAAGTAACATTAATTAAACAAAGAAATTAAATCTGATGTAGACCAGTTTAGAAAGAATATAGCCAAATGATAAATTTAGTACACATAAAGTTTAAAAAAATTGTCAAAATATAAGGAGCAAAATATTGTATAAATCCTCATTAAAAGTGTTCTATTATTGGCAAAGCACCAAATTTTTTATACAACTTTATAACCACACTTTACTTTTATCATTTCATATATATTTTAAGAACTATAACAAAACAAGAACGCTTGTCACGGAATCTGTCACTCAGCCTGCTTCCACACAACATTTGTGTTCAACAGGAAAAAAGTCGCCAAACACAATATTAATTCTATTATAAACATTTTCAAGCTAAAATTGGCCATTTTCCATTATTTAATTTTGAAAATTAAATAATTATTATTGTTTGCAAAAATCGATTCTGTATTTCAAAGAATAAATATGTAATATTCCTCTCTTTGCCAAGTATAACTGAAATTAAAAAAACAAAGAATATCTTATTGAAATATATTTGACGTCCTTTCAAACTGATTGATGTCACAAAAATAAATTTTGATGAATTTAGTATTTAAAAGCATTGAAGTTTCTTGAGTGATTATTGGGAATGGCAATGGTGTTTTAATTCTAATAAAAATTGCTTCTTTTCTTTTTAAATGATGCACTAAAGTTTGAAGTGTGTTAAATAATTAAAGCACTTTGAATTAGAATTTTTCTGAAATGATCAATGTCTTCTAATTTTGATGCGCTGAATTTTTTGAAGTATTACACTTGCCTGTAGCATTTGTAGTTAACTCTATGAAAGTGAGTGAAAAATGGACTGAACGATTAAAATACCTTCCACTTTTTACGTTTTAAACGTAGTGTGGAAGCTAAAATCAAAAAGAAATTTTTAAGTAGAAAGTAATAAAAAAATTATTTATTAGTTATCTAAACAAGGTAGCTTACAAATGTTACTCAAAATATTAGTACATAAAATTTTACACTAAACTCTAGCCAGGATAATCTAGTATTTCTTTAATCCATTTTTTTTAAACATCAAACGTGGAATCTGTTCTAAAAATGCCTCAATGATATGAGATGCAAAAATAAAATTTGACAAGTTACGCGTTAAGTATAATTTTATGTAGGATTTAAAAAAATGAATGAATTGTCCTTAGTTACATGTTAAACACTATAGAGTGGAATGGATAGTAAAAATTAGAAACTTTAGTAAAGCAAAAGTAATAGATATACGTTTAACAATTAATAATATACAATTTTAAAAAAGTTAAATTATAACATAATACCTATATATACATTACAAACCTGAATAATTCTTCTTTACTTAACATTCCATTATGATCAGTATCAAGGTTGAGATATTGGCCATAAACTCTCAATGCCGAAGGAGCAGAAAACCAATTTGCTTCTTGGACATCTTTAGGAAGTGTTTCATCACGAAGCTGTAATAGAGAAAGAATCATTTCTTTCCATTTAAAAACAAATGTTTAAAAGGTTTTAACTGTTCAGGATATAATAAGTAAAATATTGATTGAACTCATACTTAATTTCAAAGTAATCTAGTATGTGCCCATACGACCTGTTGACTGACTGGAAATAAAGCACATTGGCAATATTCAAACAATATTTTTGAGTTAAATAGAAATGAAGAACTAAAATTTTACAAAGAGTTAAGGAATTTAAATATTTAGGTTCAATTATCACTGAAAATACTATGCCCGAAATTATTGACTGAATACAGGAAATCAGTTTTGTTGCACTTTAAATATAGAAAAACTAATCAACTAGTATCCATGGGTGAGAGACCTGAATCTTAATGAAAAACAGGAGAAGGTGCTATAACTAGGGAGAAAAATATTAGCCTTACTTAGACCCATAAGAGAGGGTAATGTTTGGAAAACACAATGCAATTATGAAGTGGACTAGACTATTTGGAGAGAAACACATCATTAATATTGCTGCATAAAAAGGATAACTGCCATCATGCATTGATAGTCTTAGGGGTAGGATGATCACCTACCACACAGGCGGCCCGGGTTTGATTCCCAACCAGTTCATATAGCATAAGAGAATCTTAAACTAAAAATGTTAGTTATTATTTCCCTGGCATCAAGATGATTCTAGAACTTTCTTTGATATTCTATTTTGATTATTCTAGAATATTTTATGTAACTACAAAACCTAGATCCCACCAGATAGTGGGCAATCCTGCATTCTGTTGTCTACTAAATAAATTAGATTGTTAGTTTTAACTGTGTATTTATTCTCAATGGGATGAATTCAATGGAATGAGGATCAAAAATTGGAAAGTGAAGGCGCGAGACAGACAAGTCATATTAATGAAGCCATGGTTCAACACTGAATGCAGTTTAGCCATTATTGAAAATTATTGTGCTGTTGTAGCTCAGATAGATTTCATGCAACCCCCAAAAGATAAAAAAAATTATAATACATTTATTTGCTTTTGGATGTCAAATTTTGGGGAACAGGGTAAATTAGATATAACAGCAAGCACATCATAGAAGTATTTGTTTATTGATATTGATTATTTATAAACATAATATTAAAAATAAACTTTACCTCAAGTAAGTCATCTAAAAAGCTACAGGCTAATATATCCTGAATCTTTACTTTATTTGTTCTCAAAGGGTCCAAGAAAAAGAAAAATTTCCTAACAGCAGTGCAAACATAAAATGAATGAAATGAAGATTCCAAACCATCCAGCTATAAAAAGTTTTACACAATTAATAGTTATTTTAATGTAAAATCAATTTTTTAAAATGCAAATATACATTGAACGTTTAAGTAAAAACATAATCTTATTATAAACTAGCATTTTGTTTAGATAAATATGATTTAAACAAAAAGAGTTCATTAAAGTAGTGCAATGCAGCCCCACTCTCCTACATTCCAAGATACAGTAAAGGCTAAAGCAGTTAAATTGCAATTTTCTTTAGTGCTTTTTATAGCACCAAAAGTTTTTGGTAACTGAAATTATCAATACTAATACTCATTGAATTTGTAGGTAAATGTGAATAGCTTATTTAGGGAAGCAAAGTTTATTGTAATTGAAAAAAAAAAAGCTCTATGGAAAATCATAGATTAAATAAAAAAAAATGATGAAAACAAACATAAATAGTATACAACAATAAATTACTACTTTATCCATAAATTGACATATTTAAACCTATTTGTATAAATAATAAAATGTAAGAATTAACTTGCGTTATATTTAAAAACTTCAGATCAGATTTTTTGTGCCAAAATGTCTTGGCACACAAACGGTATTTTAAAATCTGAACAGAATATTCACTTTTTAAAGAAAATAAGAAAGATGGCCTTTCATATAGTGACCCTTTAATCCACCATTTTGCAATCAAATTAACCCTTTCAGTCCCAGTGATGCCATTTGGCATCATCACCTTCAATATTTTTTTCAAAATTCTTATGTCCCGTTATGACATCCAAACACACATCGTTCGATTCTTCACACTTTGTTCTATCAGACCTTATTTTACATTAATCTCAATAGAAGTCAGAACTACTATTTTTTTTATTTAGAAAATCGCTAACAAGCGTTTCTCCTGATTTTTGATAAGTTCACTTCAGTTCCACTTATTTAAAACACAATTTAAACTATTTCAGTTAAAATAATAACTAAATTTTTTTTTAGTAATATGGTCAGATACCTTAAAATATATAACTCGAAGTGTTTTTAGGTAATATATATATTTTTTATTTTGTTGTTTTCCACAGTTAAAAAATTTTGGCATTGTTTCAAAAACCATATAAAAAGTTTAAATGGATTTTTTTTCTTATGGAATTCGTATATTTGACCTAAAATAAGCTTATTTTGTGAATATCAGATGTCTCTGTAGTGTAGTAAATTTTTGGGACTGAAAGGGTTAAAACTTATACAAATACACTCTGATAGACTTTTAAATACACTATTACTGCCCACAACAACATGGTTGTGATTTATAGTAATGTAAACTTTGTTAAAAACCAATAATAATGCAATAAAATTTTTAAATATTGGCATAAAATATAATAATATAAGCACGGTCGAACCCTGCTATAGTGAACCCTCGCTTATAATGAACCTTTTTAGTGGCCCCTTCCGAACACCTATTAAACTAATGTTATTTTATATGGATATAGTGAACTTAGAAAATGGGAGTTCGCTTATAGTGAACTTAAATGTCCTTTCCTTATTATTTTTTGGTTCAGTCCTTCATATTTTACGATACACTATAAATGGCAAGTGGCAGCGAGATAGCAATCTTTAACAATGTGTTACTTTTGAGTCTGTCCTTGCCATCTTATTGTACTCAAACTGGACCTGTTTAAAAGTAAACATTCTTTTTCTTCCCCCCACCCCCTGGGTTTTTTCCACCTTTTCTTTTACAACCATTATTGATATTTCACATTCATATTCATATGCCTCATAAACTTTCTTGGAAGGCTTGTCACCATAATACGACAATACCCTTTCACGGAAGATATGTCTCGGCTTGTACGACAATACGCACTGGTGTTGCAACTTATCCCCCCCCGGAGCTAAATGAAGCCATTCGTCTTTCCAGCTATATACATTCTTTCTTATCAACTACCCCTTGAAAACTGGGGGTAAGTGGAACTGTCCAATTGTCCAATTCACATGCACTTCTCTGTTACTTTTATTTCCTTATGAACTGTAATCGTAAACAATCCAAAATTACCAACTTCTTTCACAGAATGTAGGCATATATAGGTAACAAATTAAATTAATTATTTCTTAATTATATGTTACATTCTCTTTGTACAAATAATTATTTTGAGAAAATTTAAAAAAATAATTTTTTTTGAAAATTTATTAAATAATTAAATTATTTATTCAATTAATTCAATTTATACAAAACCATTATTATTCTTATAAAAGCGTATAAAAATATAGTGATCTATAAATATATCATATACTACTTTATTCCAGAAAAATTGGATATAGTGAACCAATTGTTGGTTCTGTAGAGGATTCACTGTAGCGGGGTTCGACTGTATAAACAAATTTTAAATTTAAAACATTTATTAATGTTTAGAAATATCAAACGTTATATATTTAAACATGTTTAGTTTATTTTGCTAGCATCTTATACATAATGGCAACTGTGAGGAAGTTGAATCATGGTACACTTAGTAACAGTAAGTTCAGTCTGGACCTTGTAGGCATAGGCAAAGATCATGTCCTGCATAGTGTCACTTCTAACATGATGAAAAGCCAAAATTAATTTAAATGTGGTCCCATCTGCTAGCAAAAATCCATAATTATTGGACCAATTTCAAAAGAAATTATGGTTATTACTAAAGAGAATTATGGGTTATTATAAAATAGCTACTACAGAAAACCCACTATTGACTCATATTTTCATTAATATAAGTCATATGGGAGGTGGGGGAAAATGAGGGTAAAATCAAGCATTTTTTAAATTATCCCATTAAAACCTTCCTTTTTACTAATTTTCATGGAATATATAAATTATAATGTGCATTTGAATTGTTTAAATGTCAAATATATAGAAATTTATCATTTTCCCCACTATATGCTTTAATATCTGGCAATTTAGAGAACTAGTTTCATACCCCAATTTTCTCCCAGGGTGGGGGAAAATGGGAGTAGCTAAAATTTAAGAATATAATGAAATCAAAAACCATTAATGTAAAGAACAATTTGAAACAAAATCATTTTTAATATCCCTGTACACTTTTATTTCAGAAAAAGAGGAGGTAATAGTAATAATATTTAGAGGTAATACTAATGGTAGAATAATAGAATATTTAAGCAAAAGAGGATTGTTCTCAACTGTTAAATTGAGGCACCTGTAAAACTTAACAGATTGCACTGAATTTAATGAAATAATCTTTATTGTCTCTTTCTGGAAATGATTATTAGTCTCCCAGCTTTGATTTGGTTAAATATTTTATATGATAGTTTGTATCAATTAATTAAATTAAATGCAAATAACTAATTGCAAATAAAAACATTGCACGTGACACATTCTTCTGGGTATATTCTTAAAGGTACATTGTTAAAATCAATGTATTAAAATAAATTTATAAAAATCTTATTAAATAATTTTTATGCAACACTGCATATTTTAATTTAAATTGAAATGGTTTCAAAAATATCCTTCTATATAATCCAACTTAAGTTCATTCCAAAACTAAAGAACTCCATTACATCTTACAGCCATAGCTAAGCCTAACCATAAAACCACTTAACCCCACTACCTAAAAATAATTACTGAAATTTTATGTATCAGAAATTTTCTTAGATATTTTTGCAGATTTTCTCTTAAAGAATGCAGTTATTGCATGCAACAATTAACATGTTAAATAAAATAAGAAGAATAAAGTTTTTAGGAGTGAATTCTAACAGCTGAAACAAAATTAGCTTAAGAACAAGAATCTGAATAAATTAATTTGTGTAGCCGGATCCTAACAACCAATAAAAATAGGAGATCATCTAAAAACAATATTTAAAAGAAAAAACTCATAAAAACATTTTAATGTATAGTGGAAAAAATGTATATATTTAAAAAATATCCTCATTTCCCCCATACACCATTTCACCCCACCCTATTACCTGAGGTAAAGTTGGAATGAGCTCCATTATATAATTTTCTAATTCCTAAAGAGAAAAAAGTTTCAATTATAAATTAAATAATAAGGTTTTAAAAATTAGGTTCATACCAAGTCCCATAATAAGTGGTAAATAATTTACCCAATAAATTTAGATGTAACAAATAAATTTAGGTGTGTCTTTTCTTTAAAAAAATATTGCATAGATGTACACCTATTAATGTATATGAAATAAGGCAATTATAAAATTGGAAAAGCATAAAAATTATTCAATTATTACTTCTGATATAAATAAAAAAAAATTCAATTTAATTACTTCAATAACTTACCATTTCTCTCAAGAAACCTTGTCCAGCTATGTCATAAAATGATAAACCAATTCTTGTTTGATGTAGCCAAACTTTTCTCATAACATAGTTGAAAAAATGGCGAATGGAAATGCGTCCAACTTTATCGTTTTGCAATAACTTTGCAAATATTCTTGCAGAGAAATAGGGCCTGTCAGAAATACTATTTATTAATTATCTAAGAAATTGGATTTTACAGCAAATATATCAGATTAAAACAGAATGTAAACAAAGAGCAATTCAAACTTTAAACAAAATTACAGGGATTGGAGTAACACGTTATTTGTAGCAGTTATTTTTTTGGGTAACGCCGTTAAATTTTTCAGAAAGTAAGTGCTTAGTTACTTTTAGTGATAACGAAATTAGAAACATTTTCATCCTTTACAAAGGCTGTCTGATGCCAATTTTGAAGTTCCACTAATAAGAAGGGAACATTTTGCATTCCTGAAATACAAGCTTTTCTTGGGTGGGAAAAAGTAAAGCATATAATAGAATTGTCTAATTTGGCTTCTAAAGGCGTAACGGTGGCTTTTGGACAGAATTGTTAAAGTATGAATGTTTTACCTCGTCTGCTTACCTTTCTAAGCATCATAGTATAAGCAACGCAATTACAGTAGGCATCTACCAAAAAGAAGGATATTCAAATAAATCACGCTAACTGCAAAGCAAGTTGGATCCCTCATTCCAAACTCCTTTGTGTTTTGCCTGAATGGGTTCTACAACAATGACCAACAAAGTCCTTCCCCTCGAGAGGAGTGGGGAGACAGAGATTTCGTGTTCATTCTTGATGGCTAAAATTAAATTTTTTTTCTTATAACTTGAAATTTCGAAAAGTAACTGTCCAATCACTGCAAAATTGATAAAAACTTTTAGAATTAATAAAAGTTTTAGCACCACTGGCCTGCAATTATAAAGATTGCAAGATATTAGGAGCCATTTTTTTTTAAACTGGGCCAAATTGAATAGGCGCGAGATAGTTGATGTCTTTGATTTTCTTGAATTTTTCAGGATATGTTAGTATGTAGTACTATGATAAAAAAAGTGAATTTCAGTTTTTCTTAAATCCGACTTGTTTGACCTTGAGAGAAGGTCAAAGTTCAAAGTAATATACCAATGTGGTGTACATTTTATCATCCTTCTACTTCTAAAGACATGAGTGTCCCATGTAGTTTTTTTTATTTTTTATGAAATATGGGTACTACTTGATACTAGGTGCATGTCAGCATAATTAGTTTGGTGGGTCACTCATGGCTTTGAAGGTCAGGGTAAGTTGAAAAAGGTCATTTTTGTCGATTTTTGTCATTTTCCTGCCTAATTATCTGCTTAAGCCATAAGTGACCTACAAAAATAATTATCGAGTAGTTGCACACCAGGGGTAGTACATAGAAAAATATAGAACACCATGGTGGCCCTTTACATTGGTAGTTAGAGTCTCAAAGAAGACCATTTACGAAAAAAGGCCATATTCAAAGGTCAATAACTTGAAGACACAGTTTTAAACACACTTCAAATATTGTAGTTTTAGACCCAGGTGAAACACGTATGGCAACTCACTTACTTTTATTCATTATAGTCCCTTGTGTGCAGTCCATTTTGAACATTTCCAAAAAATATTCAAATTTAAAAGCCAATTACTGTAGAAGCAAAGGGTCACTAGCTTGGAGACACAGTTGTAAATACACTTCAAATGTGTGCATTCTAACTTTTCTTAAGTTCAAAGCTTCATATTTTTGATCATAGATGGCAGCATGATAAAAAAATCTTTAATTTTTTAGAAATAATCAAAATAGACTGTATGAAATTGACTGTAATAAAAAATATGTGATGCCATGGATTTGTAACATGAGTCTAAAACTACAACATTTGAAGTGTATTTACATCTGTGTCTATATGTTATTGACTCTTTGCTTCTGGAGTAATTGACCTTTCAAGTTGGTGTTTTTGTAGAAATGATCAAAATGGATTGTATTAAATGGACTATAATAAAAAAAAAATAAGTTAGTTTAAATGGATTTGTAACATGGGTATAAAACTAAAGCATCTGAAGTGTATTTACAACTGTGTCTCCAAGTTACTGACCCTTTGCTTCTAGAGAAGTTGGCTTTTAAATTTGAATATTTTTTGGAAATGTTCAAAATGGACTGTAATAAAAATAAGTGAGTTGTCAAAGGTTTGCAACCTGGGTCTAAAACTACAATATTTTAAGTGTATTTACAACTGTGTCTAAAAGTTATTGACTCTTGGCCTCTCGAGTAATTGACCTTTGAATATTAACTTTTTATGGAAATGGTCATCTTTGAGACCCTGTAACTACCAAAGTAAAGCGTCACACAATGCGTTTTAATTTTTTCTAAGTACTACCCTAGTGTGTGCAACTAATCCAATAATTATTTTTGTGGGCCACTTATGGCTTAAGCAAATATTTAGGCAGAAAAATGACAAAAATCGACAAAAATGACCTATTTAAAATTACCCTGACATTCAAAGCCATGAGTGACCCACCAAACTAATTATGCTGACATGTACCTAGTATCAAGTAGTATCAATATTTAGTTGTCCCCCTTAAGAAATGACTCATAATTAAAAGAAAATGTTATAATAAATAGAAAATATTTTAGCACAGACAAAAATGGTAATCAAATTCTTTATTAAAAAGCACACAAGAATTTTTTTTTAAGTTTTGAAATAACATTAATTACAGACATTATTCCAACTTTATGTGTTGATTTTTAGTTAATTTTTATATTTTATCCCATGTATTTGAATTTAGATACAATATATGACTTAATTTAAGCATAACTAAAACTATTAAAATAAACTCTTTTCTTGCCTGAATTTTTCATCACTTTTACTTGAAACTTTTTTGAAATCTGTATAATTAATCATGTGGTCTTCCATGACGAAAGGGGGAGAGAGGTTTTGTTCCAGCAACATCCAGAGTTTCTAAGATAAAGGTTTAAAGCTTTTAAAAAGTGCATACAATCAAAATATGAACACATAGTTTACTATTTTCTCCTTAAAAAGATATAGGGGAGAGGAGGGGGGGATTGGGACATTTTCACATAAATATTTTTTTATTCATTATCCTCTGCTTATTCATAGATTCAAAGGGTTAAATAATAAACTTACATGTTTTCTATTATTTTTAAAAAATACACCCCATTTAAATGTTGAAATTTTTTATAACTGTTGAGAAATTCAAATTACAAGAATTTTGTCCCATCCCTCCCTCTTGGGTGGGAGGAGTGGGACACGAGTATGGGAGGGATGGGACGCATTTGAAAATTAAAGAAAAATTATCGAATATCATAATGAGAAAGGTTAACATCAAAAGAAAAACAAGACTGCGCTCTACTGGTCCCACCAATCAATTGTGGCGGCAGCAATTTCATGATAATATCGTTTTTTCTGTTATACAATACATAGTCATCCCGTTGAGGAAAGTAAGAATTTCCGTTCGTATCCTTTCTCAAAAATTTTACATTGTAACATTCAGCATTGTCAATACTCTCCACCATTGCAATGTAGAAAACAATTGACCGTTTGGTGATGAATTTGACAAACACAAAATCATATTTGCCTATGTTAGGATTGTCTTTTATCCAGTCAATTTCCATGTCATCATCTGAACTGTCATGTAATGAAAATAATGACCCTTCGCTATCACTGTATTCAATATTCATATCTTTGAACGGTAATTTTCTTTTGAATTTTTTTAAATTTTAGGCTTGCACTTATATATTTTAGTTGGCACCTTTTTCCCCTAGTCTGGCAGCTTCTGCTTCTTCAATTTCCTTCTCAGGGATATCTGTTAATATTCTTGTTTGTTCTTTTTTCCTTTACTTTTATTCAATGGATTTCTAGGTTCTGCTTTAGGAAATGGTCGCATGGACACGAGGAAGGAAGAATGGACTGGAAGGAGGAGGAATGGACGTGTCCCATTCCTACCTCTTTCAGTGTGTCCCATTCCTCCCTCTACATAATGCTTCTAAAAAATAACTTTTCACATAAACCATGCTGACTTTTGGCTTAAGTAAACTGCTGATAAGCATACATTGTATCTTTAAGAGTACTGTTACACTATATTATGTTTGTTTTAGAAATTACATGAGTAAAGAAATAAAACTAAAAAAAGATTAAAACATTTCTCTGGAGGTGTGAAAATAAACTTTTTCCAAATGTAAACTGTAAGTTGAATCTGGATAAACTAGAAATAGGTTACAACAAGAAGCTATACATATGCTATCTGGTGGTAAGACTGGAAATAAAATTAGGTCATTTATTTTGCTGAAATTTCAGCTGTCCCACCCCTCCCACCGTCCCAATCCTCCCTCCTCTCCCCTAAGTGTATATCACAGTCTAAGAAAATACAGTCATAAAATCCTATTTTTACACATTTAATGAGTTAATACATATTTAAACTTTATTTTAAAAAAGTCAAATTAATATTTGTGATACATACTATTAAAAAATGGCCACACAAAATAATTTTTTGTGTTACTTAAATTTGCCCAAAATATCAATTTATTATGTTTAATCATCAGTTTCTTTTCAAAATACTTCAGGCCAACTGTTTTGGATTGCTTTGTAATTTACTGTATTTTATTAAGTTAAAAATATATTTAGAATCGAAATTAGACCCAATAATCAACAATACAAATACTATGTTAAGCTAGTTTGATAAAAACCATAAACATGTTTATCAAACACTATAATGACAAGTTTAACATCCCTTCATAACTATGTCTCAGAAACAGCGGTTAAGTGTACCGACTAATGCAGGAAACTACCCGTTAAGAGTTCATCACATTTACTGTGGGTTTTCCTTCCCTTTCATATTTTAGATAATATATCATTATTTAGGTACATGTTTCAATACGCAATGGCACCACTAAGGCTGTATTTCGATTAAAAATTGTTCTAAATTATAGAGGAGATAAGCGTCAAAATCAAGGATGAGTTGAGAACTACTTATAAAATTCTTTTCAGTTTCTACTTGTAGATATTTAATTGAAATTCCAATTAAGTGGATCTACAGGTGATGAAACGAATAATACATTTTTGAACAATTATAGGTAATTCACAACACGAACTTAGAAATCGAAACCTCATCGGCTCACCAGCGAAAGATGCAAATTTGTTTATCCTCCGATAGAAAATTGCTACTAGGGATTGTTGAATCATACCTTTTTGCTAGAAAGTCAATATTTTGCAAGTTCAAGCTGATTATTTTCGCCAAGATTGTTGAAAATTACGATGAAAAAGTTGGTATTATTTATTCTGATAACCTAGTCTCCGAAACTGCAACTAAATTTACTTTGTTGTCTCAAAACTGAAGGATTAGGAGGCATTTTGCGACTAGCAACTGTAAATTTCAAAACAGGAAGCTACTAAGGTGAATTTGATTTGACGGCAAATCAATTGTAGACTACAGGCGGCAAATCTTTAAATCTGGCCCTGGGGTGGGTGATCCCTTATTAAGGGGGTCTGGCACCCTAAAATCAGTGAAAAAAAATTAGGGGCATAAAATACTATAACAACCTTTATTAATAATGTCACAAAGTATCAAGATAGGAAAAATATTTTTGACATTAAAGGCCATTTTATTTTACAATTTCCTTAGTGAAATGGCCCAGAACGGCTGAACAACTAAGGGTTTGACAATGTTATTCCTATAAAATATTACGAGGAAGCAAAAATCCTTTCTAAGGAAATGGGTTAACAATAAAAACTTTAAATTGGCTTTTCTCGGTTTTGCAATTTTTGAATCATGTGAATGTTTGGGGGCACATAACTAAAATGTTATTCATTTATATACTTGAATTTTTTATGTGTAATTCACAAGTATATTTAAGCATTTTAACTAAGGGAATAGTCTGTGAATTTTGTACTTAAAAAAAAAATCTTTTAGGATAAAAAATATTGACATTTTTCAAAGTATTTAAAAAAAATCATATTTCATCTAGTTTTTAGTTCTTCAAAATAATCTTGTGATAAATACTTAAAAATGTCTTTAGATGAAACTGTGAACATTTGAAATGGATGTATTAATTAGTTAATTCTTGAGATGCCCCCAAAGTTGGACAATTTAACATGGGCTTCTATGGAAGTGCCAGACCCCCTTAAGGTAAGCGAGTACCCAAAATTCTAAAATTTTTACTATTACTTTAATATTTTCCAAATTTGGCATAGTGATTTCAAATATAATGAACAATGCTTTTGGGGCAATTTTTTTTATTTAAATATAATTGATTTATTTTAAATGGTGTTTTTCAACTAAAAAAAGGGGTTTATGCTAACACTTCTAGCATAAAAAGTCTTACATTAATTTACCTGAAATTTTTTACAGATGCTATTTCAATATATATCTGTGCCATGAACCTCTAACACCTGGTGTAAATATACAAATTTTTTTTAAAAAAAATGTCCAAGTGTAAGTTAATCACAAAAATCTTTTTTTGTGGTTAATTTATAACATTTTTCTTGTAATTTGTGTGTAACTCTAGAGAGGCATTGCATGCATCAGTTCAAAACGAAGAATTTAACACATAATTAATGTTTATAGGATGAAAATTCAATGTGGTAGACTTGCTAGCGTAAACCTCCTTTTTTAGTAGAAAAACACTGCTTAAAATAAATAAATTATGTTTAAATAAAAAAATGCCTAAATAGTATTATTCATTATATTTGAAATCACTATGAAAAATTTGGAAAAGATTAAAGTAATAGTTAAAATTTTAGAATTTTGGATATTTGCCTACCTTAAGCTCACACTTTTTGTTCCCCTTCTGCACTATAGCCGTTGTAGTTTTCCAAAGCCTAGTAATGTTGCTTGATTTTATCTCTAGATTCAGCAGTCATAACTTAATAACTGTTTATAATTAACAATATTTTAAAATTATTTATGTGTATGAGCAGTTCTACCACAATCTTTTAATTTCAGGTATACCAAACTTGTGAAATTGATTTTTTCAAAGTCACTTTGTCTCTCAATTTGTGTAAACATGCTTATAAGAGTTCTAGAATTACAAAAAAAAAGTTCAACAATGCTCATCAGTAAAAAAACTAAGAAATAATAAGGGTTGGCCTTTTTAAATAAAAACAAAAACAATATCAAAGAAACTTGTTTAAACCAGCCTTACAAAAATGAACTGATTTTCAATGAAACCAAAGTCACAAAAAAAAACCCTGTTAGTTCAGGGATAAGAAATCCATATTATGTGTGAAAATTCAAAATTTTTTAGAAGGTATTTGTTGAGAAAAGGTATTAGTTCAATTGGATTACACTTTTCACAAATGATTTCATGTTTTTGAGAATCAAACTAAAAATTTGATGTTTTCAAAATATATGCCCAAGGGGAGTAAAATTGAAAATTATGGTAGAATTGCCCATATGAAGATGTTACACTTAAATGATAAACAAAATAAAAGTACAGGAATATTATATTATCATAGATGTAAAATAATTAAGGAAGATTTTTATTATATACTTGGTCTGCAATAAATATTTATCAATATACAAAATTTAAATAATTTTCATTGATCCAGTAAATAACATTTGTTAATTGCTGTTTTAATAATCTAGGTTCTTCCCAAGCGGGAAAAATATAATACCTATTTTCACCAAGGTATTTACCAGGGTCCGTAAAAATCATACCAACCCTGTATTTAACACATCCTACACACTGGGCCTTATCAACTGGGCACTCGGGTCCCCTTTAAAGTTATGTTGTTGAAAAATATGAATGTAATACAATTGATTATTCAAACATTCATTTGTAAGAAATAATGACTGTTGATCAAACCTTAAATTTTCAAGAGAGGCAGAATATCTTTACAAATCATTTAAAACTTAATTTTTAAAAAGTTTTGTCATTATTTATGTAAAACAGTTACATGGTTTAAATGGAAGGGACTTAAATTGCTAAAAAGAATGTAAAAATTCTAAAGCATAAATATTCACATTAAATGTTACTATTTCCTTTAATGATTTTGCATTTAAAAATTGTTGTACAATATTTCTTTAACCAATTTACACTTCTTAAAAGAATGGAAATTGTTGGTTCTTATGTAGTACACATATTTGCATTACCACTTGCACAAAAAAAAATCCCTTAAAATTTTTTTTTATAAATAAATATATTGTTCCAAATGTAATTGCCATGCAGTCATGTTATTTAGAGAGTTATAAAACCGCAATTTATTTTATTATAAATCAAATTGAATGTATAAACTTTAAAAACAAATTACCTTTAAATCTTCATTATCTAACAATTCTTTATTTTTTCTTTCAATAAAAACTGCTCTGTAAAAACAAGTACAAGAAATATATAAAATGATCAACATGTAAATATAATAAACGAACATGTATTTGTAAAATAATTTTAAAAAGTTAAAGTCATTATTTCAATTTTAAGTACAAAAATATAGTATAACAATTAAACAAGTCCCAAGTAAAAACGAATGAATGTTTCAAAAATGTGTTTACTAACATATTTCAGATAGATTAATTAAAATTAGCCATTCAACTTGGATCAAGGTATGATGTAAAATTATTTTCAAATTTATTAACATGAAATTAATAATTCTAAAAGAGGAATGTGTATTTTGTGCTTTAATTAGCACATAAAATATTTGACCAAACATTTTAATTTAATTACATTTTATTTTAATTGTGGCTACCTTTTTCTAAGTTTATAATGTATTGAGACCTGATATCCATTTTAATATATGTTTTTTTTTGTTACAAGTATGTTTGTTTAAATTAAAAAAGAAAAAAAAACTTAAATGGTTTTATAGCAGAGGAACTGAATATCACTCTTCAGGTTTTGATAGTCAGTATTAGTCATTTACTTTTTTTATAAAATAATGTTGTGCTAGGATCAATCACGAGTTAGATGTATTTCATCTGCGGCGGACGTCACTAGTTCCGCCACAAACAACCAAACCAAACAATTGAGCTTCATCACCACGAGCGACCGACAGCTCAACTCGTCTCCTCCTTTCCACTTCGCCGCCGAGAACATTCCTTCCAGTAGAAGCTCTCCGAACACCGACAAGCGAGCAAGAATCGCGCTCCTCTCTTTCCCCCGCGCACTGCGCGAGGGGCGATCGAACTCTGAACATTCATCATTTATACTTAAAATACTAAATGTTATCATCGGAACTTGCGTGTTCCATCACAGGTAAATAGTAACTTCTTAACTTTAAATAAATGATTTTGAGATGCAGATGGATGTCATATCTTCGAGGAGCATACCCAGCGCAACGTGGTCTCAACTCGCCACGTACAGCGCACTGGTGACCCAAAGACGAACTCGCAACCA
Source organism: Hylyphantes graminicola (assembly GCA_023701765.1). Taxonomy (NCBI): domain Eukaryota; kingdom Metazoa; phylum Arthropoda; class Arachnida; order Araneae; family Linyphiidae; genus Hylyphantes; species Hylyphantes graminicola. Next base: position 22,458,164 of record CM043122.1, read on the forward strand.
TCTGATGCAGCGGCACCTGCTGACGACCGCCGCCCGGATCCCACGGCCCCTGCTGACCGCCGCCCGGATCCCACGGCCCCTGCTGACCGCCGTCCAGAGCCCACGGCCACTGCTGACCGCCGCCCGGATCCCACGGCCCCTGCTGACAGCCGTCCAGAGCCCACGGCCCGTGCTGACCGCCAACCGGAATCAACGGTCTCTGCCTATCGCGGTCCGGTACCCGACTATGCCGCCTGCTGGAACTACAGGTCTCCGATGCTGCAACACGCAGAAAAATTGGTATGTCTCCTTGTCCATCCCGTTCTCTCAGTCATCATTTTTTTTTCGTAAGCCCCACACAGTGTTAGGCCCGACTGGCTACCGCCACGTTTTTTTTTCCCTACGCCGCAAACATCTAGGCCTACCGGCCCACGTTTCATTCCAATTGGCACGTTGTTTCGAACGTCTCGTGAAATTAGGTTTGCCGGCCCACGTTTTTCTACAATTTTAATGCTCCGCTACTTGCCTTGAGTATTATTCGTTTTATTTTTCTGTAAAATTTCCATTTTTTTTTGCCAACACTGTTTTGAATGTCTACATTTCCCGATCTGTCTAAAACGCCGTCAGCAACGCGTCGATTTAGGATATACACCCGTACAGGTGGAGTTAATTTCATAATATGTTCCTACGCTTTGGTAAATCCCTAAACAGCACTTTTGTGAACTTTGAAATTCATTTTTCCTTTTCGGCAACGCCACAACGGTTATTCGTCTGATTACAGCCATTTACTGCTCAGTAATTTTCTTTTTTCGCACAAAGATTGTTTTTTTTTCTCTCATCGTACGTAGCCCGATTGAAACGACGATCACGGTGCTATTCACAAACGATATGCTAACACTCGTATAGTGCCCCCCTAGCACTGCTCTTTGCCGCCACGGTTATCACTTCGTTGACTCCTGCCACGACACGTTTCACGTTACTCACTAGCACGGCACACATAGTAACAACGCACAGCGATGCCTCGACGCTTACACTCGCTGCTAATGCATCCCACGCTATTCGCACACGTAGCAACCGCACACAGCGACACAACAGGCACAGGTACCCATCGGCCCGACGACTTTTGGCAGAAAATGCAGGCTTTGGGCACACTACGAATGTTTTAATGTTTTTTTCTCATGCTTTTTCGAAGGCCCGTATGACTGAGGGGTGGACAGAGATTTTCCCACTGTTCTGCTAGGTTTACACGCCAATCACGAGATGCACCCCGACCTCAACAGGACTCCCGAGAATCTCCCCCAGCCAGTCAACGTCGACGGACGCCGCCCGAGCAACGAGCTTCCCCAAGTCCACGTCGACGGACGCCGCACGAGCCGCCGAGAACATTCCTTCCAGTAGAAGCTCTCCGAACACTGACAAGCGAGCAAGAACCGCGCTCCTCTCTTTCCCCCGCGCACTGCGCGAGGGGCGATCGAACTCTGAACATTCATCATTTACACTAAAAATACTAAATTTTATCATCGGAACTTGCGTGTTCCATCACATGTAAATAGTAACTTCTTAACTTTAAATAAATAATTTTGAGATGCAGATGGATGTCATATCTTCGAGGAGCATACCCAGCGCAACGTGGTCTCAACCCGCCACGTACAGCGCACATCTAACATTTTTTTTTTTTACATTTTGCACTACAATCAGCTTTTTATAATAAAAAAATATTAGATAGATCCAAAACAAATAGTTATTTATTTTCATTATTTAAAAAATATCTATTTCAATACATATTTGATCTCAATTTATCAAGTTTTGGACCAATAATAAGTTACTGGTTATAAACTAATATATTGACAGTTATTTTGGCATATTTTCTTAAATTTTATGATATTTAGTTCTTCTAAACATAACATAAAATAAATAGCCATATAGCTCAACCAAAAAAAAATTGTTGAAAAAAGAATTTCCAAGTTAAATTTTGATGTGGTCCCAGGAAGGTATTTTAAAAACTATGCATTATGAGTGGGAAGAATTTAAAATATTACCTGGCTTCTTCCCGAAGCTTTTGCTGCAAACTTCCTTCTTCAAATGGAACCTAAAATTTATATGTAGCTTCATTATTACATTATAATGGGAAAGAATGCAAAATTGCCTATTTTGTTGATGCTATTTTGCATTCTGTTACATAGAAAATCTGTTTCTCGAAAGATATATTAATTACGGTAAACATGATTTTAAATGATTCCAGAGTGTTGAATTACAATATATAAAAAAGACCTTATTTATATAACACTATTACTTACTTGTTGCCAATAAAATTTCCTCTTATATGTCTTATCATATGAATTTTTTAGTGCAAAAATTAAAAAATTTAAAATAAAATTTCTAAAAACATTGCCAAGGCTTCCCAGGTTCAATTACATATACCTTTAAAATATACACGCACACACAATTTTATGGAAATTATGTTTCCATTTGAACTAATGTTATTCACTGTCACCTTCTCCGAATTTGAAAAAAATATTTCAGTAGAAGGAGTTTTGGAAACAACTGGGCACATATGCCAAAATGTTATCATTAGCAATAATATTCCCATGAAAAAAATTTATTAATTGCTTCAAAATTGGCCCCTCTTTAGCTATACAAGTTTGAAAAAAAAAATTTCTCATAAACCTTAATCTATAATAATAAAAGAAAGAGTCTGTCTGTCGGTCTGTCTGTGTGTATGTCTGTGGATCGCAAAAGACCTACTTCGACAGCTCGAAAAAATTCGAAATTTTTAATATAGATTCCTTTTAATATCTACGTGTGCACCTGAGCCTTAGTTTTTTCATATTTGATTGTGATTTTTAATTAATATAATTAGTTTAAAAAAAACGTCATCCATGTGGGATTGCGGGACCATAAAAGGGCTTGAAAATACATTGACCGGGCCGAAACGGGGGCTTGACGCCATCCTCTATTAGTTTGATTGGTTGAGATATATGCACTCGCCCTAAGGCTGCTTCATCCTCGATTAGTTTTTGCTTTTTTTTAAGTGCGCATGGGCCAACACGAAGTTAATTTTGTTTGGGTTTTGAGTGTATTTTCACAAATAAGCATGCCTCTAAAAGGAAGCTATACGAAGTTAACGGGTTCCCAGTAAGGCGGGACCATACTGTTAGTTTCCAATATAAGGCTAGGTGAAAACTTTCCCCATTTGAAAAGTAGCCCCTGTCTCCCCAAATACTTGTTTTACATGTTGGCGTTTTTAACAAAGTTCATTTTAATATTAGAAACACGCAGTTTTTATCATATTTGCCTCCTAACTAGAATTTGCTGCGAACAGTTACTGTTTCCAATAAATTGAACTAAATTATTGTGGTTTATTAACTTATTTTTTAGTTAATATCGTTGACATTTTAATTAAGTGTTATTTTTTAATTAAATACTAAATATTTTAATTAAAATTTAATATTTGTAACACAAATTTTAATTTTTTACCTAAATTTTAAATCTAAAATTTATTTATTTTTGCACCTAACTACTACTCACCACCGATAGATACCTAATTTTTACTTAACGGTTGTGCTGGGTGCCTATTCAGGTGTCGGCTCGTCGCTTGACTGTGGTTCTAAAATACGACGCTCGAGGCCAATAGCCCTCGTGTAGCTCTAGTGCGACGATAGTTCAAACCAAACCAAACCTAACCTAATTTTACAACCTCTTTTAGGCCTACCCATATGCATCACTGAATTTTTCTAACATTTTAAAGGGGCTGGGGAGCCCAGTCGGTTAGGAACTCGCCTAGCATGCGAAAAGTCCCAGGTTCGGGTCCGGGCATTGGCAAAAATAACTGCCGACCTATAAACGGCCCGTGAAGTCCATAATGTCCGACTAATAATACCCTGTGTAAGGGAGTGCACGTTAAATATCCGTCAAAGTCCTAATGCTGCGTACGATGTCGCCCTTAACGGCTGCGTTGGGTACCTATTCAGGTGTCGGCTCGTCACTTGATTGTGGTTCTAAAATATGACGCCCGTCGCCAAAAGCTCTAGTGCGACGATAATTCGAACTTAACCTAATCTAACATTTTAAAATCATAAGTCTACCACAACCTAACCCAGACTCACTGCAAACTCAGAGTATCCCTTGTAGCTTATTTGAATGCTTGAGGGGTAGGGGGAAAGTCCTTTCACCCCCTAGTGTGTTTTTGATTAACTACACCAATTGCGCTTCGAGCGTAATTCTGGTGTATCTCATTAAGATCAAGTTTAGAAAGTGATTTCTAGTTTCCAATTGATAAGCTCCCTGTTCGCATAATTTCCGCAAGAAATAAATCTTTTCCGATATTATCTCCTGAAATTGCGCTGGAGTAATTAGCTACTAGTGCTAAATGAGAAAAAGTTAGGTAAAACTTTATGGTTTCAAAACATCTAACTGAATTCAATTTTGGAAAAATTTGAGTCCAATAAATGCATCTGTAGCATTACAGGGGGAAGGGGAAATCAAGATTTAATTCAAGGACATGAAAATTTTGAGCTATTCGATTTGATGTGGAATGAATAAAATCTGGTACAGTTTGTTTTTGCATTAATAGTACAAAACAACATATTTTAAGACATATTTGTTTAAAAATTAGGTCTATTACCAAACATAAGTTAAGGTGTTGCTGACAATCTCAGGAAGTTCATGAAAGGAATCTTATAGCTAAAAATAAAATTGTATGTACGTTTGACAAATTTTTTTGTTAATGATTAACTTAAGATACCTTATAATAAAATGGTGGTAATAAAGATGTGGAAGATACTGATGAAGCTTTCTTAAATGAGGAAATTGTGGTTGAAGATGAACTTGGACTGTCCGTCCAGTTCTCATACAACTGCCAAGCTTCATACTCGACATTCATTCTATTAACAGAGATTTTTATTAAAATTTCATATATAACCATATGTATGTCTAATATAAATATATAACAATTGAATATGAATTTGTTTTCAACTGCTTCAAAGTTTTAAAACATATATACAGTAAACTCCCGATTAGCCAATTGTTTTAATATATATATATATAACCATTGTTTTAACATATATAAATTATATAAAAATATTTACACTTTCAACAAGTATTATAACTGTCATATGTTAAAAAACTGCATTTCAAATCTACTAATTGGTAATGAATATTGATAAGTGTATATTAATGCTTAATTAATTATGAAATTATGCTATATTTTGCTGAAAACAAGCTTGTTGAAATGATGATGTAGAAAATAACATGTACTATATAAAATGCCAGGCAAAATTTACAACTTTCCTACAACGAATTGATTGTAGATATCATGCCTTGAAAATAAAAGTAACTGAAACTTCTAGTTTACATAATTATCAGTTGCCTTTTTCTCAAATTGTCACAATACTGTAGCGAGATTCTGAAATGTTTTATTGTATATAAGGAAGATAGAAAAGCGAATAGCCTTATTTTACATTTTGCAATAATAATATTCAGGGGTCTGGTAAGTATCTGTAAGGCCTAATGGGCCATGACTTTACTATAAGTTGTCGACTCTCTCGGACTGAATGAGAGTTTAGACGGGCGTCGTAATAATAATAAAAAAGACAATTCAGTTCAAAAGCCAAGTTATCCTTGGATAATTTTTTTAATCTTTCTTAATTAACCCTTTATGCACTAAATAAAGATTTAATTTCAATAATTCGTTCCCTACTTTAAAGCTACCTCTGCACCTAATAATATATTACGATAAATAAAAAAACGTTGGAATATAAAGTGCACTTAATGATGAATTTCTTTTTTTCCCCTCCTTTCTATTTACAATTTAATTAGACTGACCAAAAAAGAAATTTTTCTTAAATGAATATGATTTACCAGTTATTTTAGTCCTGAATGTTTTCAAGCTAAATACTGGTTGCAGTTATTTTGAAAGTTAAAGTTTTTCTGAAAAATTTACTTTACTTAAGTAGACTTTAATCTGTCGTCCTTAAGTACCATCTGTAGATAAAGGTTAATACTGCTTGTTGTAATTTTTAGACAATATTGTCACTTCTAAATGGCTCCAATTACACATTTTATTTTTGTTTTTCTGTCAATGCGAAATCATTAAACCTAGAATTAGACCATAAACAGGATAGAGCTCCTAAGATATGGCTTTTTTAAAATTTATTTTTGAGAAAAAAATTACAGATACCCTTTCAGTGTACTAAATTTTAAAATTGTAAGTGAACGAAAAACATCAAAGTGGGCAAGCGTTTAAGTACATTGTATTAAAAGCAGAGTAATAGCAAAAATGTATATATCATTTTTTCAGGTGTTTATAATACAATATCTTTTAACAAAAAAGTATTCATAAATATGATTCTTTAGTTGGAAAACAGTTGTTTAACTTAAAATATCAGCAGAAAGTTTACAAAATATATTATTTTTCAAACAAATTAAGGAGTAAACAAACGTGGTTGTTTGAATTATAAAAATAAAAATTATATATTCCAAATATTTTACCTGCAATACACATATCATTAAACTTTTGTATGATGTTAATTCAACTAACGTAACGTATAATGATTATTTCGGTTAAATTTTAACAAAATTCATAGGCAATACAGATTAACAGATATTGCCAAATTTGTTTGTTTACAAAATATTTGAATTTGACATGAGCCCATGAACGTCTAAGGACACAGACGGACGAGTTCGCCTATTGGCGACACTTGCTTTGCTAACTCAAACGCTTATGCAAGATTTAGCTAAAAATCGCGAATTTGGCAATTTTAATTTTAATTGTACTATTTCTTGCCAAATATGCTTTTGAAGCCTAACGCTAATTTTAGGAGGCAATTTTTTTCCCCCAAAAAGCACAACCCAGCCTTATTTTAGTGTTCCGAAAATGAGTAATAAATAAAAAAATTCATGAAAACTTCAAAAAATTTCATTTTATTATAACTCGTAAATTGTGATGCTCTTCCATACAAAAATAATTTATAAAATAAAAGTTTAAAAAAAGAACCACTTTATTGTGGTCGTGAGCGTAAATGGAATCCGTAGCATTTGGAACTCGAACCGCTAACGTTTATACATTCCTGTGCTTCGATTCTCCAGGAAAAACGACGTAGAAAAATTGACACAAACAAAAAAAATTGCGAAAATAGATTGTGAAATATCGAATACAGAATGAAATGTACAACCGGATTGTCTTAAAACGGAAGTAATAATTGTCTTGGCCCTTTTGGCTGCCAAAATACCCCTCCTGTTAAGTAACCTTCAGTTTGACCAATAGAAAAATCCGGCTAGTTCTGAACCTAGACGTTTCTTTTAAACAGACAGCAAATGCCTACAGTTGTAGTTAATTAGTAAGAAATTTCTTTTTCATTATGTTTTATGACATTCAAGTGTTTAACGGTATGGGCAAGGAGTTTTATAGTAGGGTGGAGGAACGACTCGTACTGAGCTGCCATCGGCAGCCGTAGCTGATGACCCAAATAGAGTGGCAAAAGTACTAGTTTAAAGTACACCCAGGAGGGCAAAGGCGAGAATCGAACCTGCACCCATTACAGCGCGCGGACATCTAGCGTTATGACCTGCGATCCAAACCACTCGGCCATTGGGCCCCGCATGTTACCCTATATTGTCTCCGTGTTGGTCCATGGTGCGGTTGGTAGGTCAGAGTCATTACCATACTATAGAACTCTTTGGGGTGTGGGATGTTCGGTTGTTTGTTGGGGTGTGAAATGATTCCTCTCGGCAAATGCGTGTGTTTGTTGTGTCAACGAGCGTGTACTCATCAAAGAGTTCCATAGTAGGGTAGAGGAACGACTCGCACCGAGCTGTCATCGGCAGCCATGCATGGCTCGCTACGGAGCCCAAATAGAGTTTCAAAAGTACTGGATGATTTATAATTTTGATACTGAAAAAGGAATTACAGATTACACCCAGGGCAAATACGAGAATCGAGCCCGCACCCGTTGCAGCGCGCGGACTGCCAAGAATGTACCTTTTTGCAAGTATGCGCTTTTTTAGTAAAGTAATATATTTGCCCATGAGTGTTAGTTAATGGTAAACGCATAGTACAAATGCGGATTAGTAAAACTTTTCGAATTTTTATGAATAACGCTATTTTTTACACTCATTCCTTATGCGTTTGAATGCATTCTACTTCCAGGCTATTTCCATAAAAGTTAAGGAGAAGATGGAGATGCTTGGCGAGAAATAAAGTGAAGCCGTCAGAAAATCACCAAGCAATCCTATAAAAAGCCCACTCAATGTTAGTTCATTTAGTGCTGAAACACATAATTTTATGCCTTAAAAAGCGTTAAATAAAATAAAAATAAATATAAAAATAAATATACAAATAAATATAAATATAAATATACATATAAAAATAAAAATAAAAATAAATAAATAAATAAATAAATAAATAAATAAATAAATAAATAAATAAATAAATAAATAAATAAATAAATAAATAAATAAATAAATAAATAAATAAATAAATAAATAAATAAATAAATAAATAAATAAATAAATAAATAAATAAATAAATAAATAAATAAATAAATAAATAAATAAATAAATAAATAAATAAATAAATAAATAAATAAATAAATAAATAAATGATTATTTGAGCAGTTGCAGGATTTAGCACGAGATTTGAATTTATACAAAGGGGGGGGGGGATGGAAGTAGTTTCCTGCAAAGAAAAAAATGCGTTGTAATTCTATTTGTTACTAGAAAATTTATACCCGTACTTCGCACGGTTTAAAAAAAATTCAAATCGATCCAAGTATGTGTACCATATAACCTGTTTTAACCCTTTCGCTACGAAGGATATTTGCTTCCTCGTAGTATTTGATAGGAATAACATTATCGAATCCTTAGTTGTTCGGACGTTTTGGGGCGCTTCAGTAAGGAAAGGAATAAAATCATAAACTTAAGTTATTCTTCCCGCTCGTTTTCGAGTATGAAATCCCGTTTCATTGTTTTAAAATTCCAAAATCAAAAATACGGTGTAAAATGCACTCACAAAAGGCATCACAATTCCCTCATAAATAAATATCGTCACCTGACTGTGGTTCTAAAATACGTACCCGTCGCCAATAGCCCTCGTGCAGCTCTAGAGCGACGTTAATTCAAACAAAAAAAAAACATAAATAAATAAAACCTTTTAACTCTTTTGGCGCGTTTTGGGAAATAATTTGGCGAGAAAATAGATATAGCTACAAACACACCATTATACAGCTCTAACACAATGACCTTAACACAACCAACCAGCTTATAAATTAGTTTTAAAAAACATTTTGCCCATTGGACGAATTTTAATACATAATTTGGCGAGATTGGCAACATATATGGCGAAAAAAATAAAGAATTGCAGCTGTAGTGCGATGGCCTTTATTCACCATCATAGTTCAGTAATAGCTTAACAAACATTTTGCCCATTTGGCGAGTTTTAATTAATAATTTGGCGAGATTGGCAACATATTTGGCGAAACAATAAAGACATTAAACGCTTATACGCAGCTCTAGTGCAATTTCGTTATTAACCATCGCATTTCTGTAATTGCTTAGCTATACATTTATTGCTGCATATTTGCAATCAACTAAACCATCAATGAAGAAATCATCAACTAAACCCACAATATATCCTCGTATGAAAACTGGTAAGAAATACATCACTTGAAACATATCAATTATTTTCAAATGATGAATTTAGTTTCTGAAAGTAATGGCAACACAAAAATAAACATTTTAAACTTCATTTTTATTATTATAGATTTAAATGAAAGTTTACTACTTAAAATGAAAGGAAACTAAATCTTTAAAATGAAAATATTTATAAGTTTTTAAGAATAAAGTATTTTCTTTTTTATATTTTAACTATTTTCGAAAAGTTTATTTTAATTTCTTCTGCTGAATGGCAACTCGAAAGAAAAAATGTCATCGGATTTGAGCCAAAGTGGTGTAGTTTTTTCAGAAAATTCGAATTTTCTCTAAAAATAGAACATTTTGAGCTCTGAAAGTTCTTATTTTGCAACTCAAGTATGAACTACGTATTTCTACCAAGTTACGAGTCAAACAAATGTTTAGTTTGTGAGTTTCGGAGAGACATACATACACACAAAACTTCATTTTTATTATTATAGATTAGGTAGTCAAAAAATGGCCAAGTCGATGCAACAAACCTATTCAAACTCCACTGTAGAATAGCGCCAAATACTTCGCCGAGAGCGTTTGTTTGGGCTTACCTTATTATAAGGCGACATAGATGAATTCACTTGCGGAACAGGTTTTCATATTGGTTTTTGCCCAGCAAAAATTCCATCTTCTTTTTAACTATATATGATTTTATCCTCCTTGTAATTTAATTGGTTTGTTTCGAGTCAACTGTACATAAGATGGTTTTCTTCTTTTCTAGATGAAAGTCACTAGTTATTTTAGAGGTTATTGTATTATAAGCTTCTACAATAAAAGTAAACTATGATCGAGTTGTAAAATAAAAAAAAAATAATGTTTAAATAAAATGCATTTGTCAAATCATGGATCCTTTTGTGTCACTTTAACTTGAATGATTTAAGCTAAGATCCTATTGGTTTTTATTTTTATTTCATCACCAAGGCTCATCCTCTTTTAGCTTCCACACTATACATTTATAACGTAAAAAGTGGAGGTTTTATAAATTCTATGTCCGTCTGTCCCATATGTATATTCATTTTTTGTCATCGTTTTTTCTTACCAATTGTTGGTGTTAATCAATTAGTACTCAAAATTTCATCTTAAGAATGTACTGAAATATTATGATATGAAGCTGAACCTTCCGTTCAAATTGATTTTAAGTTGTAATAATTAGTTCTAAGAATTTAATAAGTTACTAATGATAATTTTTTCTAAGTATAAATTTTTAACGTTGTGTAAGAAAAGCCGTTTAGAACTGTATTTTTTTAATCTATATATTTCTCGAATTTGGGAGAATATTAAAATTTTCTTACAGTTAACCATGTGAAACTTCCCAAAAAAATTCCCAACTATTATGCGTGCGTACAATTATGCGTACAATTTTATGCGTGAAATCGCTTTTAGCAATCCAAATATAAAAATACTACAAGTACTTTGCGAAGTGTGACATATGATTCAGTTGGTCATAATATAACCTTCAAAAATATATGATTCAGGTAGTCCTACACTGTTAAAAATTTCAGTTCAACGTTGAACCAAATATTGGTGAAAAGTGAAGAACTTCTAGCAGATGCACCATAAAATGGTTCAACCAATTATAACATTCTGGAAATAGACCTGCTTTCGCAAAAAATTGGTTCGACTTCTACTCCAATAGCACGATAGTTCGGTTCAACTTCTACTAACCGCCATCCGACAATTTAACTGTTTACTCAAACGCAGCGTTATGAGTGAGTAGTACTGTTTCTGATTGAGAATTGACCAGTCCTTGGACGAGTGGTTATGACATCGGCCTATAGTTTCAAGCATCTCAGGAGGGCGGGGGTTTGAATCCCACCTACTGCCAGTCATCCTATATATCGGATCTCTTTCATGGTACAGACGTGCTCGTTAAATGTGTGGGGTTTTAAGTCCCGACGGCGTTAGCTTACGAAATGCTGTTTTTTTTTTCACCTTTCACTATTATTATGCATTGGAAGAACCTTTTTTATGGTTCAACCTCTCACCATAGTTAGGCAATTTGAAAATACCATTTTATGGCTCAACAGTCTACCAAATTGTGGTTGCAGCAAATTTGAACCTTATTTTGGTTCAACCTTGAACTATTATTTTTAACTGTGTAATATAACCTTCGCCCACCGTCCGAAACCAATTAAACGAAAAAAGTATAATACTATGTACATCATAGTTTCCTTCTAATTACTTATATTTTACTACTAATGTATCGCAACTCTGCACTGTTAAACGGTAGATGCATCCTTTACAATTAATAATATTTTATTTTTAGTTGACCACGCCTTAGTTTAAAAAGGCTTTTTATTTTCCAGATTCCATCGCTATATTATATCCGTTTATTATTCCTTTCGGTGAATAAACACAAATCTTAAAGTTAATAAGATTAAAAGTAGGAAAAGTAGATTTCTACGAGCCGGCCACCTTTTGCAAATGCGAGTCCGTGTGCGAAGTTACTGCAAGTACTCTTCAGCTGCACATGTACGCTAATGTTTCGCAATGAGTTAAGTATTATCTTAAGCAAATTTTTCACTGTATTTTTTTTCTAAATATTTCAAAAATAATAAATAATAATAATAATTAAGAATTTTTAAAATTGTTTTCTTAATTTTAAGTCAGCGCAATACCCCTCTCAAAGCGCAACTCCACATAAGACAATTTTGAAAGCAGCCTTCAGTGCATTTATATATTTTGTTTAGTACACTAAATAAAAGTAATGTATTATACAATTTCCGGCGTTTAAACAAAATTGTATTACATTTTATTTAAAAACATAAAAAACATTATTATTTTAATAAGCAATAAATTTATTAAAACATCAGAAAAAGATATATTTTTCAGGCAATAGTTTCGACTTTTTTTAAATACAAAATTCATATCTAGCTCTGATTATTTTTGTATCATCCAAAGTTTTCTCGAAATTTTACTTCGATTTTCAGAATGTTTTATGAATTTATTTATTATCTTTGCTATTATTAATAATTTTAAAAACATATTTATCTAAAGGTCACAAGACAAAAGCAGAGTTCAGAGGCGTGTTTAATGTCTCCATAAAAGCGACCATAAATATTTTAATTATACATATTACAATTTTTCCATTCTCTCAACAAAAATATTCTCTAGTAAGGATTCATTGAAACTACGGTAATAATTCTTTGGTAAAATTGTAAATTATCTATTTCTTTACCCATTGGTTTTCTTCCCCGAATACGCATTTTTAAATACATTTTTTCTCAAATGAGTTAAGTGACAATAAAATCTTTGTCAAACCAGACCAATGCAGTATAAAAATGTCTACTGTTAATGCCATATCTTCTTTATAACCCATAACAAATTTAATTATACGAGCCTGAAGTAAAGAACATTTCTTAGGAACAAAGGAGTATCTCATATAGCCACGCTTTCAAGAAACTTCAATTAAGAACTAATTGCTAAACTTTCCCTATTCAGTAGATATTGAAATAGTTTTGCATTGAAAAACTCAAATTACTAATAAAACTGTTTAGAAATATAAATAATATGAAAACATAGTTATCTAAATTAAAAATAGCATGACTGTATTCCGCTTATTGCCAAGTATTATTTAATAAATTCAAACAAAGTGTGGTAAAAAAAAATGTGTTGAAATAAGTGTTCCGATTCTGTTAAGAGCTCTTAAAGTTGGGGGAATCCGGATCTCAATGGTGGTACAGAGTAATTGAACCTCCCGGCCATATATGTCATTCATCCTTCCAATAAAAACAAATACAAAAGAAACAATGATAAACACAACAACTAAACAAGTTAGAAAAAAAGTCTAGACTTTTTACTAAGCAAGTAACTAGCTGGTTTGATCTGACAAACCTGTAATTGCTAAGCTGCCAATATATGTTTTTTTATATTTCTATCGACACTATAATGATAAAAGACACGGTTTTAAACACACAGTTAAAGTGTGTCGAAATGAGTGCTCTGGAGCTTTTAAAGACTTGGGAATCTGGATCTTAATGGTGGTAGAGAATAATTGAAACTCCCGGCCACAGCTGTCATTCAACAAAAAAACAAATACAACATAAACAATAATGAATGCTCCAACCAAAAATAAATAAAAAGTTGATAAATTCTACCAAGCAAGTAACTAACTGGTTGATTCGACAAACATGTAATTACCACTTTACAGCAAAAAATATTTTTTACATATTTCTATCGACGATTAGTTATAACTTGCACAATTTTAATCCAACAAACTTAAGAAGTTATACATTAAATAAACTATAAAAATGTTGAATATTAATGTTCCCACACCAATAAATATCTTTTCACTTGTGCCATAAGTATTTTCTTATTTAATAAAAACTAACTTATACAAAACAGGGCGCTTTGGGATAAGATTTAGGCAGTATAAAATCCTTAAGGAATTCACACGTTTTTAACAATTATTTAAATACATTTGTGAAACTTAAATCTATCCTGAATCTTTAAATTGAAACTCGCATATTATCATACTAAAACTTAAAAAATCTGCTTAGGGTAACAAAATTGCTTTGATATTAAAGTGCTATAATGAAATGATTTTTAAAATATAAATATTAATATAGTATTTTTTGGCTGGCAACGATTTTACTGTCTAATTTTAAGACGCTGTAATGCATATTTAATTTTTTTAGTGGTTGTATTAAAAAGGGATTTAAATAAAATGGTTTAAAAAATTTAAAAGCGAAAATGATGTTGAAGATAGTAATGTCTGCTGATTGGCATAATGAGGAATTTGGATTTGTGTAGACATTTCTCTAATCATCCCTAACTATGATAAATGTTACTAATGTTTGATGATATATGGAGCTAATGTTTGCGGATAATGAGTCACTGAGGTAACTAATCAGTGTTAGTTTAAGTAAAACCAATTTTTTTTATTAATGTGTGGCCAGATAACAATTATCATTAAGGAAACTGGTTAGCAAATTTAAAAAAAAATTAAAAATGCTTTAAGTAAGAGTTAAAAATAAAAAATAAATAATACTTAAATGGAAATAAAACAGAAGTATATTTGTCCAATTCTATAGAAGAGTTCCTTTTCTGTCTGCTGTTCTTTGATACGGTTTTTTGATTTTTTTTTTGAAAATGGACAATATTACGAATCCAAGCGTTGGTATAGTATTTTTTTGAAAAATAATCTTATGTAGCACGAAAACAAATAGATATATTTAATGATAGAAAATCAGTCAATATAATCTCAATGAAATCAGTATCTATGATAGTTCTGAGCAATATTTATTTTTGTTAAGAAATTAACGATGGAAGTTACTTTTCGATCCCTCTGAATTTTCAAGCCAATCTCACTCTAGGTGAAACAATGTTGTCAAAATAATAAACTCAACAGTGCTATAAGAAGACCCTCTCGTAAGGCCAGCCTTAGCGCAAGAATAAAGTGGAAAGTCCAAGCTCCTGATAAATGCCTAAGCTTTTTTATTTGTTTTTCGTCGTAGGAAATCGATGCTGCACTTTACTAGTAGCTAATTACTCCAGCGCAATTTCAGGAGATAATATCGGAAAAGATTTATTTCTTGCGGAAATTATGCGAACAGGGAGCTTATCAATTGGAAACTAGAAATCACTTTCTAAACTTGATCTTAATGAGATACACAAGAATTACGCTCGAAGCGCAATTGGTGTAGTTAATCAAAAACACACTAGGGGGTGAAAGGACTTTCCCCGTCCCCCGCAAGCATTCAAATAAGCTGCAAGGGATACTCTGAGTTTACAATGAGTCTGGGTTAGGTTGTGGTAGACTTATGATTTTAAAATGTTTGAAAAATTCGGTGATGCATATGTGTAGGCCTAAAATATGTTGTAACAATTTGGTAGATATCACTATGGAAAAGGGTGAAAGGACATATATGACAAGGCAACTTACCAACGTTATTTAATTGAATTCAGTTAAAATTTAATTAAAATTAAAGTGTAAAAGTAAGTAAATTTTAGATTTAAAATTTAAATAAAAATCAAAATTTGTATCAAAAAAATTAAAATTTTAATTAAAATATTTAGTATTTAATTAAAAAATAACATTTAATTAAAATGTCAACGATTTTAACTAAAAAAAAGTTAATAAAAAAACAATAATTTAGTTCAATTTATTGGAAACAATAACTGCTTGAAGTAAATTCTAGTTAGGAGGCAAATATGATAAAAACCGCGTGTTGCTAATATTAAAATGAACTTTGTTATAAACCAACATGTAAAACATGTATTTGGGGAGACAGGGGCTAGTTTTTAAATGGGGAAAGTTTTCACCAGGCCTTATATTGGAAATGAGCAGTTGGGGGAGCGCCAACTCTCTGCTTGGTTTATGAAGCACCACGACCTCTGTCACTCGCATGAATCTTTGTTCAGTTGTTGTGGAAATATTTTCGTTAGAGCTGCTTTTATAATTTTTTCAACATTAAGTAATTTTTATGCTTTCACACACACATTCAATTAAACGTCAAATTAAACATACTCTCATTTAACTTACAGTTTTATCATTGAGTATAATAAAGGGTGGTTTCTCTCTCAACTGAAATATGTATTTGTTTTCAAACTAACTTAAACCTCTTTATTTTTTTTATGTATGACCAAGTAATATAACCATACATTAAGCTCTGAATGAAAAAAAAAGTTTTGTTTCCGATTAAAAATTGTCTACATAGTAATAAAAAGAATGCTAACAAAAATCGTAATTTTATACTAGATAATCAACAGTCATTTAATGTAGTTTTAGCGAGTATATTAAACCTAGAAAAAGGAATTTAATTTACCTTGCGTTATATATGCATAATAAGTATTTTTAGCTCACCACAATTATTAGTCAGCTATTAGAATTACAGAGGCTGGTATCTTAAATATGTTTAATTAGACGCTGGCGAACGTATTTTATGCCAAAGTTTTAATTGATTTTCTCCTGAGCTATTGCAAAATACTACTCTTCCTAAAATCTGTAGTTTCATTAGATAAAAGAGGTTTTCTATATATAGTCTTGGAGTTAAGCAATTGAGAGTAGAAAATTACAATAGCTTACTCGGCAATTTTTTCTAAGAAATGTCAGAAAGTTTTAGTGTGTGCAATCAAGTATTGAAATAATTAATCATAAAATAAGAAGCATTTAACGAAAATTCTACAATTTATTTGCAATTATCTATTATTCTAACGCTTTAAAAAATGAGATAAAGGATAGAACCAACGCGATTTGCCAACCCGGCGGCGCAATGGTTAAGGAGTTAGTCTTTGGAGCTTCTGGACCCGGGTTCGAATCCCGATAAGGCATGGATGTTTGTGTTCGTCGAGTATATGCGGAGTACGTGCTCGTTAAATCTGTTGGGTCCGAAAGTCCTGTTTGCGGTAATTGCGCAGTTTCCCACGGGTACAGGTCTCTGGAGACTATTTCCCTCTCCTTCAGGGACTTATGTTTAAATTGTGGCGGTGGCGCATGATAGATGGCAGCACCTGCTGGTATGTGTGTGTGTTGTGCCTGTCTTACTTGACGAAGGTTTATAAGCGGGTCAGCGGGTCTCTGACCAAGCACACAAGCCTGAAAATATTATATACGTCTACCAACCAACCAACGGGATTTTCTGGAACTGAAAAAAAAACACCTTCGAATATAAAAATAACTTCTTTGATAAAGACTTGCATTTGAATCATTTTAAAGTTCATTGAGTCATTTAGTGCAAATATTATTTCGGATATTATTCTAAATTATACGAATGGCTCTCATGACAAAGAGCTTGAAAGTAGCATGCATTTTTCATGTGAATCGATACAGAGGAAATAAAGAAAATACAGTGAGGAACGTGGATGCATTATCGAAATTATCCGTAATTTCCGTACCTCCACCTGCCGTAATTTATGTAATTTATGGTGAATCGGAAGACGTTTAAAATATAAATAACTGTAGGCTTTTCAGTAAAGATCAAACGAATTCATATCGTGGTGTACCTTCTATTTCACCGAAAATAATTTAATAATTCTGGGGTTTATATTATTCGATGTTAAAGGGGAATATGAAATTGTTATGAAATAATAAAAATACTCATTATTAGCTGCGCCACATTTTCTACTATTTATATAACATCTATATTATACATATTTAAGGATACGTGTTTGATGTTTGAATGTATTTTCGAAATCCAGTTAGAGGAGGAAATCCCATGGGATCTCTACACTTTTAATATAATAATTTTATTAACTGTATCTTGTTAAAAATTAACTTTCAACATTAAATCATATAATGAGCTTTCAAAAAATATCTTAAGACACATAATGTTCATGTTCTGTCTTATTTAAAAAAAATATACACAACTCGAAAATAGTTAATTTAATGAAATCCTCCGAGAGGAAAAGGATGGTTATGACGAAACTACAAACAAATGACGAAAATCCAAAATAGTAACAATATGAAAGGTAATGTTTGCCGAAAATATTATAAATTTGTCTTGAGTATTGGTATGTAGTGGAAAATTTGTCGTCGATATTAGTTCGTGGATTAACCACTGGGGGCCACGGCGTTTTTAATTATAATATTTCTCATATTTTGGGCAATTGAAAAAAATTAGACTGTGCTTTTGTCCTCCAACTATAAGTTAATTACCAAATGGAAATTATTTCTAAACCCTCGCTGATGCTACTTAATTGGTTAGTTTCAAACCATAAGTCTCCAAAGCAGATTAAACTTTGGTTTAATGCATTATTAAATTAGAGGGGAAATTGTGGTTCATGAGTACTAATTCTATTTATTCAGTAAACGTTAAATATAATTATTAGAGAGTTTTAAATAATGAAACTTTTAGCTTATCATAATAATATTAATAGATGGTTATTCTCCAAGTAAATGAAAGATTATCTGGCTTAAATTTTGTGAGATAAAAGTGGTAAAAATGAAATAAAGTTTTTCAAATAGTAATTAAATATCGGTTTTGATAACTTCTTCATAACATAGATAAAAGTTAACATTTACGTATTTTTTGTAACATTAAAATAAATCAGATAAAAACTCATTTATGTAAATTTAATAAAAGCGAAATTAAAAAAAATATGTAATTAAAATAAGATAAATTAGTCAAAAGTTAAATTAGTTTAATTCTTAAATTAAAAAATATTTTACTGTAGCTTTTACAATATCTCGTAAAATATTAATAAATACATAAATACATACCCTAAGCATTAATTTTAATGGCAGCATGTTACAAATTTATGTATTACAAGCAATGAATTGAAGCTTTAAAAGCTAATTTTCTCGTTTTCACCTTTTTGCTACATAACACGTTCTTCAACAAAGCTCTTCATCAGTCTTTTGTCTGGTAAAAGATAACCTTTACAAAAGCAACAAAACGGGTGACCCCAGATACTTCGCGAACTATAATTGTACTTTACTTAACAAGCAAGTCATATTTTTGTTATCTAAATAAAGGAACGGTTTGGCCCACGGGCCTACATGATATCAAAGTCCACTGACCTCCCCCACGGGCGACTTACCATCTTAAATACTGCCAGGAACTCATTATAAATAGCAACTCTTATTTTAAAAGAATCTCTGTAGCTCGAGCCTCCCATAGGGAAACACCCTTTGTCCCCAACGAGTACAAAACTGAGAGCTCTATAACCTTTGTAAACCGGCCCTCATTTTAGAAAGTTCTTTCGGGTGTTTTCTAAGAGTCGCAATTTATTTTCCACGAAGCGCAAAAAAAGTTGCATCAAAGAATGGAAGGGACAGTTTAGGAGTTGCCGTCGAACTAATATTTTTTGTGTGTCAAAAATCCTGAAGAACGTCATCCCGCTTTTCTCCTGCACAATCTTTCTTTAAGCCCGAGTATTTATTTTAGCCCGCTGTGCTCCATGAATAAGAAAATATCCGGATATATATAGTTTTTAAACTTTTTTGTGAAAGACTCGCGTCGCTTATTTGGGGTTATTGTTTGACGCTTCTCATATCAAAATAGAATATTCTGGAATTTTTGTTTTTTGAATATGTATTTTAAAAGAGAAAGTGTTATTTTCATTCACAATCAAACTATATAAGAAATATTTCAAAATTCTAGTTAAAACTTAACTATGAAAAAGTGAGGGTGCAATAATAATTGATAAGATATTAATAAAAAAGTAAACAATTTACATTGACTAATGAAACACATAAAAAGGATGGCTACATTTCAAACATTTGTGGAATATGGAAAATATAACATATAAATGTAGTTATGCATATACTAATTTTGAAATTGATAAATTACGCTGATCAAGTTATTTAACTTTTTGCTTATTATCGTATTTTGTTTATTATCGTGCACAGTAAATTTCATTTTTTTAAAAAAAGATTCAGGGGTAAAAAAAAACATTGATGTCCATGTGTGTCAGTATAAAGATTTTAAATTTGCACTTCCCCATTTTATTTTTTATTTGAATATTTCATAAAATACTTACCAAGAACAAACAGTTTTATGCAGAGATTTTGCCATAGTAAAATCATAAAATTTGTTGTAATTTCATTATAACAAATTATATTGAAAATGTTGTGTCCCTGATCATTCATATTTATTCATGCATTTAAGATTTAATACGAATGTGTTTTTAATATGAATTTATTGAGTTACAATTTAAAGCAGACACAGTTTTTTTTATAGACTTTAAAACTGAACCCACCTTCCCCAGTAGCATCGAATATTGGCCCAATATTGGTATGACGTTGGCCAATATTGGTTATCTTGGGCGAATATAGCAAGTTTTACAACATTCAGCCAATATTGGCCCAATATACGAAACCAATATTTCGAAAGTTAAAATTTGCCTCGATAGGACCAATATTGGGGATATATTGGTTGGCATATACCTAGGGGGCGCTCGCGTTTGTCATATTTTTCCTTGATGAGATTAAGAAGAAGAAGAACAGTCAAACGGCCCCTGCACAGTGGCCGCGAGGTGTAAGCGACGAGCCTCACACCGAGAAGGTTCTTGGTTCTGTCCTTGTCCTAGCCATACTATAGACGTATTCGTGCTGGTAGAAAAATTCCTCTAATAAAATTCACCGGGGTGCCTGAGTACACTGCGATATACGTGCTCGTTAAATCTGTGGAGTCGCAAGTCCCGACGGTGTTAGCGTACGATGTCGCTCAAAGCATAGAATTCGAATTTGTAAAGGAGGAGGTTCCTTTTTTAAAATTGACTGCTAACCCCCAGGGGTCACACACCAAAAATAATGGGATACGTGTTCGCAGATTTTTCCATCTACCCAACCGTTTCGAAAAAAGTCGTCGGATAATATTGGTCCTATAATGGCAGTCAATATTGGTTATATGTTGTTGGATAATATTGGTTCTATAATGGCAGCCAATAATGGCCAATATTGGCAAAATGTTTCCTCCCAATGCTGGGCCAATAAGGGTTAGCATATTGGCTCTACATTGTAACCAATATTGGGCCCATATTCGATGCTACTGGGGTTAGCCGTAAATAAACAATTGTAATGGCGAAAACCTTTTTTTTTTGTTTGAAAAATGCCCGTTTTGGTAGCACAGCTGAATAACTTTCGATTTAAATGTAAGTGTGCCCTAAGGATGAATGGAAAATGTCAAGAGAGTCTTCAATTGTCATTTGTGGTTAAAAATAGAATAGGAAAAGACCAGTTGAGAACTGCTTACAGCTTATGCTATAAATATAAGTTATAGAAATAGTTTTTGTGAAGTCTTCTGAAAAAAAATAAATTCATATTTTATAGATTGTTAACTAATAGATTCATATTAGTTTTATTAAACTTTTTGCAGTAGATTTTTTATGATGAAAACACTATAATTTTAAGATTATTTTGCATATTTAGAAGCGCTATGGTCTGTTATTTCTACATTAGAGCAAAATTGACCTCGTCCAATTGCTGCTTGTTTATTTACGAAAATATTTTGGAGTATGTATTTGGGACATTAATTTGTAAAAAGTTTATTTTTTATCTTTTGTAACATTATAAATTATATATACTAAGCAAAAAGTCATAACTCTAGTTGAATACACTCTACAAAGATATTATTTTATGTAGAGAGTACAGACTCTTTATATTAAGTTTTATAAAATTTTCTGACCGCAAAATATTTTAAGAGAACTTAAGGCTTTTCACTATCTGTACTCTATTTCTAACGGTACTGAGAATAAATCTTTAATATTAAAATGAAACATGATAACACGGCTGATTATGAAAATTGCGTAATGATGGAAATAAACTAATACCTTTTCCTTAATGTAAGAGTGTTGCAGAAACATGAAACTTTTCAATCTTATATTAATAATATGGATGTTATAGTTGGACCGATTTAAAGGATTCAATGTTGATTTTATATATTTGAAAGTATTTCTAAATTATTAATAAATGCTAAGTTTGTAGCGTTGATGTTGAGTTTGTAACTCGGACTCCTAAAAAATTTAATGTAATAGTTAATGTACAACACCTTAATTTACTTTTGAAAATACTTTGACTTTCTCCTATTTAAACGAAATGAGGATTGCATAATTTATTTGCTGTGTTTTGACCTTTCGAGTTGTCGTCTGTGTCGCGCTTCATTTACTGGAATTTTATATGTCCGGATTTTTCCAGCTTTAGTGTGGAAGAGACGTTTATCCTTCCGGAGTTGATAAGTTGCGTATTGTTCTTGCTTGAGAAATTAAATAGAAGTTCAACGTAGAAATAGGAATTTGGTATGAAAAATTAATTATATAAGCATCTCACAGGCCCAACGTGTACAAAAATGGAAATAAATACACTATAATTAAGGCAGAATTTTACTTAAAATTGTTATTTTATGGTTCAAGATTAATGTTATTATGTATTTGAAATCATTTTTCTAAATAATTTATTACTGAAAAAGTATTTACCGTTTTTTTAAGATGTAACTCACTAATTTTTGTAAGGCTTTTAAATAAACTTACATAGCATGGCGTTTTCTTATAAAATTTCCCATAGACATCCATTTATCTTTTGTAACATCTGTATAGTAGTGCTATATTAGCAATTTAAATGAGAAAACGTTTGAAACAGTAATACCACTAAAACGAAATAGAAAGAGTCACGTACTCAAAATCAAAATGTACCTAAAACGAAACCTATTCTTGTTTTCTATCCCCGTGTTACTGAACAATCAAAGATTTACCAACAATAATTTACTCACGCAAGCGGATATTAAGACCCAATACTTTGAAGATATAAAATCATTATGGAAACACTAATCGATGTTTAAAACCTTTCAGTCCCATAAATTTACTACACTACAGAAACATATAATATTCCCAAAATAAGCTTATTTTAGGTCAAAAATAAAAATTCCATAAGGAAAAAAAAATATTTTTAATTTTATATATGGTTTTTGAAATAATGCCACAATTTTTTAACTGTGGAAAACAACAAAATAAAAAAATATATTACCTAAAAACACTTCGAGTTATATAATTTAAGGTATCTGACCATATTATTAAACAATATTTAGTAGTTAGGGTAGACTAACCAGTGAATGAACGCTTAAGACGTCACGTTCGCCAGTGAATGAACACACCAGGATATAATGGCCAGGACAACCTACCTTTGTCAGATAGCTTCCTAGTACATGGGAGGAAGTCAGTGTTGCCAATCCATATAGTAGAGTGATTTTCAATCCGTATTTTTTTAAAATTATATTTACTAAATGTTCATTCACTGGGGCCTGTTCACTCACTGGTCAGTCTACCCTATTTTAACCGAAATAGTTAAAATCGTGTTTTAAATATGTTGAACTGAAGTGAACTTTCAAAAATCAGGTGAAACGCTTGTTAGCTGTTTTCTAAATAAAAAAAAAACAGTAGTTCTGACTTCTATTGAGATTAATGTAA
Source organism: Hylyphantes graminicola (assembly GCA_023701765.1). Taxonomy (NCBI): domain Eukaryota; kingdom Metazoa; phylum Arthropoda; class Arachnida; order Araneae; family Linyphiidae; genus Hylyphantes; species Hylyphantes graminicola. The sequence continues at coordinate 22,481,663 of CM043122.1, forward strand.
AATATTGTCCAATAGAACAAAGTGTGAAGAATAGAATGATGTGTGTTTTGATGTCATAACGGTACATAAACATTTGAAAGAGAAAATTTAAAGTGATGATTTCAAATGGCATCACTGGGACTGAAGGGGTTAAGCATTAAAATATACTACAACTTTCGAACTACATCCTACTACAATTCGAACTCTTTGAATTTCTACTAATGATTAAATCAAAAAACATTCTACCCTTTTTGCTTTAATGTTTTTGGTACACGACAATCTAGTCAAAGCGACCACAGACAATTATTGATTAACCAGACATTACTTCATGACATTCATAGCATTATTACCGTCATCATTAGCTTGGTAAGTTATTGGATAGGCAATTCGTATCACAATGGTAAAAAGCCAATTTCGGAACGCAGATGGTATATTAGATAATATGGCTCAGGATTTGTAACGGTAAACAGTGACATTTCTGTCGATACTGAATCCAGTTAGCTTGCCTTGTTAGAATATGTTATTTTGTTTATTGGTACTAGAAATTAGTTTGAAAACATGGATAACAAAGAATATTTTATACATTGCTGTTCTATTGATAGAAAACTGTAAAATATTTTTTAATTCCTCAGTTTCCATGCACACACACTGTAAAAAAAAATCGCCCCTTTTAAGTAGCGACGTGTCTTAGGGAATGTAGCAATAATGCATTTTATGCTTTAATTTGGCCGAGTAGATATGATGCTTCACTTGTAACTTAAAGGTTATCTGTTTAGGTTGCGTCAGACCCTCATCAAATTCTCAATTTAAAAATATTCCTGTTGTCGATACCTTTCTACCGATTTTTCTATGACACAAAAATGCCTAGTATGTCAATTACCCCAATCAAAATGTCTCCAACTTAAGCAGATTTTTGTAATTAAAATTTTTTTTGTGAGCAAAATCTTTTACGTATAATGTGAAAGTGAGATATGTATAACTGCTATTTTAAAATATAATGTTATATTAAATTCAACTCGAATAAAAAATAATGACTCGAATGCGTAACTTTAAGAGCTTTTCCAAAAGCATCCATTAGGCAAAGTGAAGGAAATAAAACTCAGTAAAACGAGCATTTTTACACTAAGTTTCTTTTACAGTTTAAAGACAAAATAGCCATTTGAAAAGGTTCGTCTTTCTGATGACTGAATTTAATTGTTAGAAGTATTAAAAAAATCTTTTGTCTTTGCTCTTTTTTAAAATGATTCAAAAAGGAGTTTTTGTTAATTCTACTTTTTACTAAACAAGTATGTCTTTAATTCATAATATATGCACTGTGAAAATACACTCTCACTAGAAGCTAAAGGTTCTCACTCTTGAAAACTACTCAAAAACAAAGAGGTATTAAGAATGAAAAATCTCAATTTCGACGTTTAGAAAAATGAAAGAATATTTATACTCAAGTCATAAGAAATAAATATCATACGCCAGCTCTTGATATTTTTTTTTTATGTTGAATGGAACTAAAAATTTTATATTAATTTTTTTGCTTTATTAGTTTTTAATAAAAATTAGAGTATTAGTAATATTTCGGTTCAAACAGTTTAAATAGCACAATGCTTGACAAAATATTACAAAAAACTTTGGGCTTAGCCACTGTTCGAACGTCTAAAGGAAAAATCTACTAAATAGAAATCAGTCACATATATTATTTATTTTTCAAAAAATGCTATTTTAATTAAAGAAGTGTTTATTTTTTTTAAACTTCAATATCACTCTTGAATAAAGATCTATATTTATATTAATTTTCCAACTTCAATAAATAGTGCTTTATGGCTAAATTTATGAGAGAAACTATCCTTTAATTCGAATTTAATATTTAACTCTCACAAATTCCCTGAAAATTGATTAGTTTCTCACAAAAAAAAGTAAACATTTAAAAATTTCATTTAATTATAGTTTCCACACTTCCATTAAAAAAATTCTTTTTTTAGACCAGTTGACATTTAACACAATCGTATTGTTAACTTTTTGAGTCTTTAAGAATACGAAAAGCTAGTTTAAATATTTGAAACTCCATGCGTATTTTTTTTGAAAAGTTATTTGATTTTTACATTTATAATTTTATTTTGTATGGATTTTGATGCACCATTTATGAAGTTACATATGTAGTATGTGGTAGACTGAAACAAGTGCGGCGCTAGGTTTCACTAAAAATATGGTTCCTAGTAGCTACAACGGCTGTGTGGTGAAATGTTTCACCATATTTTTGACATTTGGGTGGACCACTTCTCAGGTCTCTTTTCACAAAAGCCTGAAAATTAGTTCAACTGAGTACCAAAAATATGGTGAAACATTTCACTTCATAGCCTCTTGGTTCGTATATTTTTTTAAATAATTATTTTGCGATTCTTTAAAAAAAAATGCTTTTTGTGTTTTGTTGGAAAAAGTGTGTTTATTTAATAGTGAATTTATTAACATTCGAATAAAATAAAAATGAAATTTATTTCGGAAACTTTTACAAACCAGTTTAAAAGTTCTTACTAGCATGCAGCACTTCATATATAAAATGGGCTTGATAATGGGTTTTTATTTGAATTTTTTTAAAATATAGAATGTATAAATCACTGCCCAGAGTTTCAAACTTAATTTAAAAAAAATATTTGAATGTTCTCTCCAATCATAAAGTCTGAACGCATAGAGCTTATTTAGGTTCAAGAAGCGTTACAAATAATTTTGTATAGAATATTTTTTTTAATGAAAACATACTTTATTTAATACATTTTTCCTGTTTTTATATAAATTCAATTTGTATTATTTCGTATCTTGTAATCATTTATTTTTTTTAACTATGACAGATAATGCACTGCCAAAATCCTTTACGATACGCTGCCTTGTAACAATAGACAGTACAGATCTGAAAAATCGGCATTTTCCTTCAACATAAAACATGTAATTTGCAACACCAAGGCACAAAAAATGAAGACATTTTTACAAAGTCCTCCGTTGGCCCCAAGTCTTTTGATCTGAGCATGTTGTTTTAGTATGACAGTCGAAGGTGTTCAAAGAACAGACGATTGTGACAGTTATAAGTGAAGGGTTCCCATCGAAATGCTCTTCAAGAAAATTCGAAGTCCCTGAGATTTGACAATGTGTCCGATATTTTTCCACGATCGAACAAAAAATTGGGAAATTGTTTTTTTGGAGTAAGGTTGCTGGCCATTTTGAAACAAATTGAAGTTACTCTTTTTTGGTCAATACTGAATTATTACAGCACATTTTGTTAATTTCATTAATTTTTTGACTAATTTTGTTTTTACAAGGATTTTTTTTAATTCATAATTTTCTGAAAGAGTCCCTGAGATTTGACAATGTGTTTGATATTTTCCAACGATCAAAAAAAATATTGAAATAGTTTTTTTGAATAGGGTTACTAGCCATTCTGAAAATAATTTAGTTTACTTTGGTTGGTCCATATTGAATTATTGCAGCATTTTTCGTTAGTTTAATTCAATTTTTGTTGCCAAAATTTTTTTCGGAAGATTTTTTTAAAGCTATATCATAATTATCTGAAAAAGTACATCACTTTTCCTCTGTTTCCTCTTAGTTAATGAATAATGACAAAAATTAAATTTTTTCCGAACATTACAAAATATTACATGTAAATGCTCTGTAACATTCACGTGATAGCATACAGTGATGTGAAATAAATGTTTTGTTTAAGAAAGACATCTCTTTCCGAGGTACCTCAAACAAATTTCGCTACTTGGTTGCTATTTTTGAAAGTGTTTAGTGAAACATCTTAAATTATAAATTTCTTAAAGAGAAGAAAATGTAGAGGTTTATACATTGTACAGTTACTGTTACCTACATTTTAGACAAATTATTTTTTGAACGAAATATGTTAAAAGTTTTCTATGCTAATACCACAGCAAAACTAATCACAATCTATTATAATTACTCTGCTTTACTTTGTTAATGGTGTAATGTGAGTATGTATATTAAAAAAACTAATTTGGAGCAAAAGGGTTTTAAAAGGTGTTGCATTAAAACTTGGATTGGAGAAACACCAAAAATATGAGTAATAATTTGTTGCAGTTAAATCTGTGTGAAAAATTTAGTCTTTATGTGGTCATTTCTATAGTAGTGTTTTATATACATAGAATCATGTAACAACTAGTAAGATTTTAAGCGTATTTTTAAAGTTTTAAAGTAGCATAGCAGTAATCAAAGTTTCTGAACAGTATTGACAGAATAACATAAAATAGCATGGTAAATATGTGAATATGTTGATGTTAAAAAAGGTTAATATGTCCATTACAATTGTCGGTATAGCTTCTTCTTTAACTATCAGGTTTTTTAGAATAAGCATATAAAGAAATTGGACATATTTGCATTTGGTGATTTATATGAGACTTAGTTTAAAAAAAAATAATTATACACATGATTTAATGACAAACTATTTCTTTCAAAAAACGAATTTGAAGCCAGAAACTGCTTTAAAAAATAAAAACTGCTTAGTTTGCTTGAATGTTGAAGGATTAAATCACCAAATGACTCTTGATGAAGGCACAAAATCGTACGCACCATTAGAGTTCGGCACTTTCTAATCAACGTCATTACTGATAAATGTACAAATCACAGTTTTACAAGTCCCCTAAAATCGATTACTTATGCTAATGGTGGAATTTAAAATAATGAGGGTGTCACTTTGACGCTATAGAATTCCTCTCTAAATTTTCTTTATTTTTGTGCATAGATTTTTTGTTGCTAGACTACTTAAAACATAAATGCGCCAATAAATTGTGCGAGTAACTGATTCAATATGAAAAAATATCAATGAGGGACCTAAGAAATAACATTGTTAATAATAATTTAATTACATTAACATTGTTCAATAATTCAACGAACACGTTAATAAATTATTTAATGTCTAACCTTTAGACTTAATTAATTAAAATAATTCAACTATTTGTTGTTTTTTTTAGTTTCACACAACTTAAAATTTCAGCTTGCTCTTTTAATATGTCAAATAAAATTAAAATTGTAGATAAAAAAAATTTCTAAAAAATATCTTATATTGCGAAGCAAAACTTTTTGGAAATTTAGAGAAATTTTTCGTATGATACTTGTACACTGCTCAAAACAATTAGGGGAGCGCATGGTTTAAACCTTTTCACCCTCAATGATTTCATTTAGAATCAACAGCTTGCGATTTTTTTCTCAATAAGTTTAGCTCGCTTTTATGTATCGTTAGATAGAAGAATCATGTCTTTTGAAGAATTTAAAAATATTTGTTTTAATTCAATGAAAATATGAAAAACATGGCAAAATAAAATCCCCCCTAAAAAAATTTTACGACGTAAATTGACCCAAAATTCCTTATGCTTGTATTCTTAGACGTTTAAAAATTAATTTAAAATTTTTTTAACAAAAAAAGTTTTGAAAAAATTATGGATATAATTTATTCAAAAATTATGATTCAAATTTTTCCACTTAAGTTTTAGTTAAAAAATTAAGATTTTTTCCCTTCTGTTTTTTACCATTTCATTAAGGATGCATAGTGAATCTATTTCACAAATTTTAGATTTTTAGAACAAACAATAAAAAAAGTTGTAACTTCAAGGGTTTATAAGAGTACGTAAAGTGCTCCCCTAATTGTTTTGAGCAGTGTAAAAAGATAAAGCATTGTATGTTAGCACTTCATAAGTTTTCAAATAGAATGCAAAAAAATCCCCTTAATATTCACAAAAAAAAAAGAAAAGAAAAATATATTTTATACGAACTTTTTATATTGTGTGCATGATTCAGAGTTAGCAACATTGATTTTTTAGTTTAAAAAACTACATACCAACAGCTTATGCGGTTGCGTTGGTTGACTATTCAGGTGTTGGCTCGTCACCTGACTGTGGTTCTAAAATACGACGCCCGTCGCCAATAGCCCTCGTGTAGCTCTAGTGCGACGATAATTCAAAACCAAAAAAAAAAAACCAACAGCTTGTGGAAGTTAGATTAGTTAGTTTAGGTTTGAATTATCGTCGCACTAGAGCTACACGAGGACTATTGGCGACTGGCGTCGTATTTTAGAACCACAGTCAGGTGACGAGCCAACACCTGAATAGGCACCCAACGCAACCGTTAAGGGCGACATCGTACGCAGCGTTAGGACTTTGAAGGACATTTTACGTGCACTCCCTTACACGGGGTATTATTCGTCGGACATTTTTGGCTGCACTGGCCGTTTATAGGTCGGCAGCTATTTTGGCGATGCCCGGACCCGAACCCGGTGCTTCCGCATGCTAAGCGAGTGCTTAACCGACTGGGCTCCCCAGCCCTATGGATGTTAGAAAAAGTTGAAAATGCACCAAATAGTAGATCCGCATCTACTATCAAACCCCAGCAAAACCAAAAAAAAAAAGAAAATAATTTCCTATACTTCAATTTTTGGGCACCATCTCATAGACGAGTACCAGATGTATAATTTTACCTATTATATCAAATGCAGGTAGACAAGAGATAATAAAGTCGTTCTGCAGTAGATCACGTTCCACAAAATCTCCGTATTCGTGGCTCTTTAGGAAATACTTTTCTTTTGGCACAGGCTCAGAAATCTTTCGAGATGAGTTTTGGTGAGTTTTTTTTTTTGCAAGTAAGGATTATTCGAGATTACTTCCCTCTATCTTTATTCGAATAATGAAACTATTTTTCTTATCTTTACGATGATATATTTCGAAAGGAATGATTAATTTTTTTGAAATGAATATCATAGCGGTATGAAAAAAGATGATTGAACATAATTTTCACCTGGATGGATTAGCGAAGTTCGAATTGGGCATTGGATGAAGATCCAATTTTTTAATAGTTTGAAATGCAACGTAATGTAAGAAATGATCATTTATTTAAGAAAAAAAACGTCTTTAAGAGGACTCAGTACCGCAAAGTTGATGAAAATATCGATTTTTTACTTTTTACAAATACTCTTTAAACTCTCTAGTATATTCCTCAAAGTTCGAAAACGAAAATGGGAAGATGTGTTTTCACATTAAAAGCCCTTTTATTTTAACTTCTTATCGAATGCTCCACTAACTTCTAATTATTTAAATTTATTTTACCCAGTTTGTATAATTTGGAAACATATTCGCATTTAAAAGGCCAAAACTTTTAAGAAAATTTATCGAAAGTGATCAATTTTTTATGTAAATAAGTTTTTATGTATATTAAATAGAATTAGGGATGCAATAGTGAAATATTGTAAATATGCTTTTGACAAAATAAAAAATTAAATTTTTATTTTGTAATGAAATTGCGAGTTTCCCCACTCGATTTTTTTTCTGAAACTATGCCTCGCTTTAAAAATTCGGTCCCTAAAGTTCTTAACAGTGATTTAATACTGCTTACAAAAAAAACCCTGAAAACTAAATAAATCTGAAGTAAAAGAAAGTATTTTAAATAAGAATTAAAGTTTTAAAAAAAGTGTAAATCATTTAAATAGTTCATGAATTGTAAAGTTTTTATAAAATATACATTTTAGGTCATTTTACACCTATTTATCAATAATATTTATGCCAATCTCAATTTAAAGAAGTAAACAATTATATTTGAAGTTACAGATTCCCCTAAAAGTAAAATTAAAATGGATTTGAATTTAAATATTTAAAAAACTGAATTTATTTTCTACAACGTACTTAAAAAAAATTTCGATTATACCTAAATAAAAAAATAACTATGTTCAAATATTTTCCAATAATAATCGCTATGAAGTAATAAATATGTTTCCTCTTACAGTATTGCAACAATGGTCTAAAGTTGGAAGTATTCCAACATCACTTATGTGAAACGACAAATCTGAGGAAACCGCAAATTTATCATACATTTTCTTTACTTTATACTTTCAGGGTACCATAAAACATCGGCTTCTAGAAATCTTCTCGTTCGAGGCCTTTGAATAAAAATTTCAAACTACAGAACGGAGAAAATATGGTAAGATAGAGAAAAGAGGAAAACCTCAATTTATTCCATATATATCATGCATATTTCCCACTAAAGTAAGAAGTTTAAGAAAGTAATGAACCAACAGTTAAAGATAAATACTTGAATTTGATTTGATTAGAAATGACTTGTTATTTTAAATGGGATATTTACATTGTAAAAGAGATAGCTTTAAATATTTATATTGCAATTTTAATAACATTTAAAGCATGTTATTAATGCTTAATGATTATTAGAAAGAAGAATAAGAAAGAAAGAGACTTTATTTTCAAACACAGAATATATTGGTTGCCAATGAGCCCCCGGGCCCTTCCAGACAACACATAAAATTATACAATCAAAATCTTTAAGGAAAAGTAAAAGTAAATTTTCAAATTACATCCAAACAAAAGGGAACAAAACAACACAAAAGCAAGAACTATGCAAACAATCTACAATTAGACCTTTAATATACTATACATTACAGAAACTTTAATAATATTTTAAGGTAATTACTGGAAGCAGAACTAAGAAGCATTGAAGCAGCAACTAATTCAATTCAAGCCCACAAAATAATAATTTAAGATTTTCAAGGTTTCTTTTTTAAAGATAGTGCAAGTAATTTTGGGCTTCATATGGTACACTAATAGAAACAGTGTGTTTTGAATAACATAGAAAAGCATTCAAAAATGCATCCAAATGTAACCTAGCTTTTTATGTATATAATTAGGTAAAACTATCTCATCGTGAATATGATTTAGCAGAAAAGGGGATAAATACTCCATCCAGATTTTTTACATTTGGAAACTGATAAATTCTTAATAAATTAAAAAAGTAGTTGAAATATGGTATGTAATGGTAAATTGTTAGCTTTTATGAATTGCAATATCAAAATATGTAAAATCATTTATTTCTTTACTCAATTTCAATAATTAAGTTAAAACTTAAATAAATGTATAAAGTGCATAGAAAAAATTTGGAAATAAGATTTTTCGCACTTGGAGCAAGGGGAAAAATTAATCATACAATAGGACACGTTTTAATTTGCAATTACAAATCAAATGTACAAAAGTTTTTTTTTTTATTTGAGATAGGAAGGAATACATATTTTTGATTAAGAAGTAAGTATAATCCCTTTTAAAGTTTTTTATTTAAATAATTTGAATAATAAATAATTTGAATGCAAAAATGCTACCTTCTTGATGTGTTAAATTTTTATTTAACTAGATATGTGAGCAAAACACGAAATATTACATTACACTCAATTGATTATATATATTTTACAACAGCTATAAAGCGCTCTTTACAAAGAAACACGCAGAGAATCATTTATAAGATATAATTGTGTTATGAATATTTTATTAGGTTCAGAATACTCGATTTATTCTCTGGATTGACCACGCCTATGTAGTTGGAAGAATATTCTCTGATATCTCTGTTTAAAAGTTAATTCCTCCAAAAGTTCTTTCATTTAAATTTAGATTATTATTTAAATTTCATTTAGAAGTTCGGTAATGAATAATAATTATTCAAAATATGAAAATGGATTGCACTGGTAATTATTAGCAAAAGGTGTGTAGCTCTAGGGGAGACCGGGGCTAGTTCCCCCATGGGGTAAGTTCTCCACCAGGCTTTATACAAGAAATGAGCCGTTTGGAGGCGCCAAATAGCTTCTTGGTTTATGAAGCAACAAAAATTGTTGCATCCCTAGTATCTCACTTTACCCTGTGACGTCACCTTGCCCAACAATCCCCTTCAAATACAAATGCTGTTAGTAAGAAATCCGATTTACAATATAATGATTGCTATCAATAGAAAAAATATCATAATTTGTCGTTACATCATTAAATATTTTATTTTTAAAATTTAAAATTATAAAGATTTTTTTCTGAAAATATATGGCGAAATAGATTATTAATTGCAAATGTTAATCAAAAATGAATATCACGCGATAAAATTTTAACACTTAGTATTTTGGAACTTATAATCACGAACTCCAAATCGTAAATGTTAATTTTGGTACGTTGTTTAGTACAAAAAGTACCAAAAGTAGTTTTATCATAAATTTGGTATCAAATACTCAGGAAAAATCATTTCCAATTGCGAAACATGTATTAAAAGAAAAGTGTAGAGTTTTCAGATGGATTTTTAAAAAAAAATAAAGTCCTTTCGTTATTCAAACGAAAGGTTTTCTTTGAGTAATTTCACTAACGAGATAATTTATTGCAAATATTATTTTTATTGGAAAAAATACGAGTGTTTAAGGTTATTTAATGTATTAAATTTAAAAGTAAACTTGTTTATCGGAAATTCATTGCGTATATAGTTACAATAAAATATTTTTTCAATCTTGCAATTTCAAATAATGTAAATTTTTGAGAGTTTAATATATTTATTTGTTGGTTATTTTACGATTAAAATTTGTCTTTAAAGGATACTTTTTGCTCTCAGGTTTATGTTGAAATAAAATTTCTTATATTAAAAAGATTTAAAAAGCATGAATACATATAGTGCAATCTTATAAGGTTAAAAATGATTTTATAAAATCTTTATCTTTCAATCATTATCATTATACAATCAATATCTTTTTAATAATATATAATAACTGATAATACCGTATAAACATTACAAACTGTAACTCATTTCTTGTATTATTTAGATGTCTCGTTATATCGTATCTTATCTTAACAATAAAAATAGTTTAATAAATAAATGTAGTTTGTGTAGTGTAGTTTTATAGTTTTGAATAAAATTCAAAATATTTTCATGCAGATTAATTAGAACTAAAGAGAAGAAAAATTTTAAGACATTTATTGAAAAAATTACAAAGTTGACACACTTGGTTAAAACCATCACTGCGGGCCCCAATAATAAAAAAAATTTAAAAATTAATAAGAATAAATGTTTACATCGTGGTTTTCTTACTTTGTAACTTAATTTAAAATTTTTAAATTGCATTTTTATGTGCTAAGAATCCATAAGTGATTTTAGTAAAACCGATCATACAAACATCCTGGATAACTGGTCCCATTGGTTAATTTCCTTCACTTGGAATTTTTAAAATATTGTCCTTCCCCAAAAATTATTTTCCTTTATTAAATGATTAATATGGCTACAAGGGAACGATCTTCTAAAGAAGATTTGAAGCCCAAAAACTTTTTAAAGATATTTTTATAGTTAACTAAAACAATCTCACTTTAACTGTGAGGGTGGGGGAGGGGACTTTTTTTTTAAAGTGTTAGCCATTAATTTAATATTATTCTAATCCGTTCTCCCGCTTTAAAATAAAAAACATACAATGGTATTAGCAATTTGAATGCACTGATATATATAATAATACTATTTTCTCTTTTACTTTTCCCTCGTTAATCTAAACAAAAACTTACTCCAAAAAGCAACCCACCATGTGTAATATTAAAGGACCAGAACACCGTGTATAAGAATTTATGACTTGTAATATCGGTAAATCGATGCAAATAATTCTTCATCTTCCTAATTTTGCGACAACACCCTTGCATATGAACTTCAAAACTGCACGTAGGGATGTGAGTTTACTGACTTACCGTGTATTTAAATGAAAATGTCCGTTTGTATGAGAAAAGTTTTATAGTTACTAGTTTACTAGATTTTCAACCAAGTTTGTTTAAAAAGAGTGGGAACAGATGTGGCTCTTAGGGGTTGCTTTAATTCAAGCTTTAGCCTTTGATGGATAAGAAAATTGGCTTAAGTGCAAACTTGTTTTCACTGCGTGAAGAAATAAATAAAAATTTTACTGAAAATTTAATTTCTTTAAATTTTCTAAATTATAATTCTGTAGCTGAAGTTTATAAATGACTCCTATATACTGCAAATTTTAAAATTTGGTTTTTTTAAAAACTATAATATTTAAAGTTTTTTATTTAATTCAATTGTTAAAACGTTAAAAGCATTTATTTGGTTAATGCACATATTTTTAATGAATTTCATGAAGTTGATATCGATGAGAACTTTAATACCTTATGTTTGAATTTGTAATTATTCTCTTTTTTTAATCGACATTAACGCGAAGACCGTTATATTTTATAGTATATTTCAATTGCACAATTAAATTCATTTTATTAGTAATTGTACGTTAAAAACAGTAATGGCAATTGTAAGAAAATGTTCCACTTGGTAAGGGTACTTCTTCTTAAGTTTATGCAAATGAACAAAATATAAGACAGATAAAGGCACTAGTCTTCAACAATTTATGTTGGACAATATAATTTACACGAAAAAAAATTAATGCTCGAAGTTTGCTAGGAATGCATTAAGTGGTATTACCCAAAGCCGTCATTATTAGGTTAACCCTCTAATGCATACTGTTACCGTTTGGTAACAAGTTACATAATCCACTTTATTCTATTAAAGTAGACCTCAATCTTGACAAATTTGTGTTTTTTTCATATATTTACATTCCATTCTGAAGTTTTAGTTAATAATAAAACTCATAAATGACAGTAGTAAAAGTGTATTCAAAATTAAAGAGGGAGGTTATTAAACTGTTGTGAAATTACGTTTTCTGGCGTAAGTCAAAGTATAATAATTTTAGTACTAAATACAAATAAATTGTTTTGAAAAAATATATATAGTTAAAAAGGGTTATTTTAAAATATATTTAGTAGTTTTCTAGTCATTATTATCAAAATTGGAATTTTTTAGTTGGTTTTTGTCACATGGAAATTTTTTTTTAAATTGAAATTATTTAAAACCTAATGCAGTTAAATTTTTTTCAGTATTTTTCCCATAATGTATGAGCATTGTAGATACATATATATTTTTTTGGGATGAAAATAAAATTCATGCATTAGAGGGTTAAATACATTTAATTTATGAATACTGGAATAATGAAATTTAATCTTTCATTTTAATAAAAATGACAATCGAAAATCGAAGAATTAAAGTTCAAATGTCTTTATTAAGGAAACGGGAAGAATAGAACAGGGAATTAGTTCTTAATATCTTGATGTTCATTGTATTTTTTCTTGTGTTGTTTTGTTTTGCCTAGGTATAGTGCTTTGATAGTCCGTGGTATATAAAAATACCCATACATAATATTGTAATATTGAACAATGTTGCCACACTTGTCTATGAAATGAAATGAATAAAGATGGAAGCTGTTGTATAAAGTCTGTTGTTGTCAGTGATATTCTGTGCAATTACTACCTCTTTTTTTTAACCTGCTCTGTGTTTCGTCATGTTTTATGTGTAATATTTTATCTATATTTAATCTATGTTACTAATTTTTATCTATGTGTGTCCGCAACTTAAATTAAAGAAAATTGATTTGAAGCTATTTTACGAGTAGTTTCTGATTACAACCTGTTGAGAATTAAAAAAGCCTCAAACATAATGGTCCGTCGAGCTGGATAAAAATTTTCTCATTCCATGTTAGATCCCTTGTTTCAATTTTCAATGTAAAATGTTTAAGAATTGCCACTTTAAAAAAAATTTCTATCCCAAAACTATGTGTTTAAAACTAAATTGAAAAACCTTACATTTTAAATATTAATTATAATAACAAAAAATAAAAAAAAACATGTGGCCCATATGTAGATAAAGTTTTATTTCGAAAATGTTGTTTTATTGTTGCGTTTAAGCTGTTTAAATAAAGACATATAAATAGGACGAGAAGTATTAGGGCAAAAAACAACTTTTTATTCATAAGAAGGGTTAAAAATAGCATACGAATATTTTTCCAGAATTTGTCTCTTAGGTCCAGAAAAGATTTTAGAAACCCAATGAATAAAATATGAAGGAATTTTTTCTAAAGATTAATATAAATATCCCATTATATTTTACCTAAAACATCTGAAACGTGCTAAAAGCATTTAGACTACAGTAAGACTATTAGTGTCTATCAAATACGTGTAAGGTGAGGCTTGAAAATGAATAACTAGTTTATGAAGTGAAAGATTTTCTTTTATTTATTTAATGAAAAGATTAAAATGAACTTATTAACGGTTAAACTAACTTTTTAAAGCTACGTTCCGAATAGCCCTTTGACACACTGCCTTAACCTTACAAATCAAAATATTGGCTAATTACTACAAGTCTGCTGCAAAAAGGTCTCTCCTAGGCTAGCGTCACCTGCGCTACCAACACAAATTTAATATTAATTTAAATAAAAATCATTCATCAAATAGGAATTATATATTTTGAATTGAGTTGAAAAAATTTAATATACTTTAATAAAGTAAATTTTCCCAGTACAGTTTAACAGTGTAAGAAAAAAAAAAAGTAGAATAACATAGTTATTGTTTTAATATTACATATACTGCTATTACACACAATGAAAGAGTATAGCATTATTTACCTCTTATCCCCCCCATTATTACTTTCCATAGAAAAAATGAATTACGTGTGTCTCTAGAATGAAATTTTGTTATAATTCTGGTTCAGTTGTTAACAAGGCAAAATCCAGAAGCTTAATAAATTATGACACAAAAATAAATATTATACAAAAACTTCGCGGTTAAGGTTGTCGGAACGCAAACCTCAAAGACAGCGAAGGCTACCACAAAACTGATATTATAATCGGCTTCTGTCACCGTTTGACCTTAAGGGGAAATACTTTAGTTATTCGAGGTTACACAGGCTATGTTTTATTCTTTTTATACATCAAAGCGTTGGTTTTTGGTTTGGTTTGAATTATCGTCGCACTAGAGCTACACGAGGGCAAAACAATTGCGACTCAAAGCGTTGGTCTTAAGACCCTTATTGCTGTGTTTAATCCTAAATCCCTGTGACCTCTAAAATTTTTAAAATAAGGTTATAAAAGATGTGTCACAGTCCTTACCCTCTTAACAGTGTAAGAGAAAAAGTTGGATGATGACATTAGTTATTGCTTAATTATACTGTTATTAAACACATGCAAGAGTATAACATTATTTACCCTTATCATTATTACTTTCCATAGGATATTACGTGTGTCTCTAGAATGAAATTTTATTAAATTCTGGTCAATTGTACAAAGCAAAATCCAGATGCTAATAAATATGACATTTAAATAAATATTATATAAAAACTTCGCGGGTTAAGTTGTCAGAATCAAATGTCAAAGGACAGCGAAGGCTACCACAAAACTGATATTATAAATTCGGCTTTGTCACCCGTTTGACCTTAAATGGGGAAATACTTATTGTTTATTCGAGGTACACAGGCTAGTTTTTTATTCTTTGTTTATACATCAAAGCTCTGGTCTTAAGACCCTCTTATAGCTGCTGACAAGACAAGAACTTATTTAAAGGAAAGCTGACAGGATCTAATTAAAAAGTTTTTTCATGTGTGTGTTTCCTTTGATAGAAATTTACTTACTCGTTTGGGGAAAAGTGTTAATACTTTCACTGGCAAAATCTATTTTGCAATTCTTTGTTGAGATTGAAAAAGTGATTTCCCCCCCCCTACCAAAGTCGAAAGCAGAAGAATTACTTATCGCTTTAAAGGTGTTTTGGTACGACATGGTGTTGCACTAAGTTTCTGGGCCTGATAAATTGAGAACATTTTACTAA
Organism: Hylyphantes graminicola; assembly: GCA_023701765.1. NCBI lineage: Eukaryota > Metazoa > Arthropoda > Arachnida > Araneae > Linyphiidae > Hylyphantes > Hylyphantes graminicola. Next base: position 22,497,118 of record CM043122.1, read on the forward strand.
AAAGGGTTAACTAATTTGTAAAAATTAATTTGAATAAATTGTATTTTTCTTAGTTCTATGTAATCCAAAAGCTTATTTTTATTGACAAAAACTAGTGTTGTGTTAGACGACACAAATTAAACGCGATTACTGAAGTGACACATCCTTCAAATCATAATTTATTTTAATATTTATACCAGTCTATTGTATTTGATTTTATTGTTATAGAGGGAGGCAAGAGCTACACTCTTAAAACAAATGAGGTGAAATCCTCTCCCTATAGGAGAAGTACATTTTCGACACTGGAAATGAGTGAAAATTAACTCCTAAATCTCTCGTAATCGCCTCTAAATTTGCTAATAATCGCCTTAAATAATCGCTCGTTTGTTGTTAAGATGTTGGAGGTTTAACAAAAAAAGGAGTAAAATTACACTCCTGTAGGGGAAGTGCATTTCGACACCGAAAGGAGTGAAAATTAACTCCAATCTATACCTTGCTAATGAACAGAACATAGGAAACAAATTACTGACTATCAGCATGCATGTTACGTTTTTATTAGCATTGGTCTTAAAACTAAAAAATAACATCACTAAACTAGATAAGTTTCAAGCAAACAATCGAATAAGATTGGCTCACGTATTACATTGATCCTTTTTGAAAACTTCCTAAAAATGTTTGAAATTTTAAAATAAGGTTATAAAGTGTGTCACAGTGTACCCCTCCTATTACCTACTCCACTATTCAATATTAACTCATGTGGTATTCTAGACAATCTTAGAGAGTTTTATTTTAAGCAGTAAATCACTGAACAAGTTTATTCAGATATAACATAATTTTCATACATAATTTCACTTACCTATTGTCACATATTCCGTTAGTTAAGAGTTGAAATCTTTTCTTGGTTCAAGGAAGAAATTTATTCAGAAGCTTGTGATGAAATATTTAGATTTATTATTATATAATTCAATTTTTGTACCTTTTTTTTACTAACGTAAATTTTATGTTATTTCATTTTCATTCTACAATTTTCTCCTGCATTTTATTTACATTAGATTCAAGTACTATATGAGCACACTCTATACAACGATAGATGCATTCTTCGAAACTGTATACGATTACCATATATAAAAGGAATAAGGAAATAAAATCCTTTCTTTTTAGATTGTCACTGCTTCCGATGATTCTAAGAAAGATTCATAAAAACATTGAATTCCTTTCCTAAAAACAAAATCTTACCAAATTCCCGCATACAATCCTTTTCAAGCTACATAATGCAAAAATTAATCATGGAACTTTTTTTTCTACTATTTTACAGTATCAACGCATAAATGTTCAGAGAGCTCAACGACTAAGAAAGCTAAAGGTGAGTTTTACTACAGTAAAAATAAGTTCTTAGTGATAGGAATTATACATTACTTGTCATACTAAATCTCTTGTATTCAATAAACAAAAAATCTTCTAACTAAATCTATAAATCTAAAAAACTAAACTTTTTTTAACTATTAAATTATTTAAATCTACTTTAGGTTTTTTTGTAAATTATGATATGAAGTGCAGTGAAGTTTATCAAACCAATTTATTCAGTTTTTATTGTAATTCAACACTTATTAGCTCATTTTGCAATGTATTAATCTTTGAAATCTTTTATTTTATATACATTTTCATTTATATTTTTTTCATTAAAAACGCTCCTCATACAATAGGCAGGTGAGATTAAAGATATTAGTATTTCTCTATTTTCAGTATCAGAAACAGTAGCAAATTAACAAATTTCATAAGTTTCAGGTTACCAATTATAAAGATTCTAATTGCAAGGGATACCTACATAAAATGTTTTGCAAGCAGTTTAAAAACACTGTTCATGAAAAAAGCACTTATTATTTTTAGACTTCACAACGTAAGGTGTAAGGAATTTTAATTTTCTTCTCGGTCTTTCTCTCCCCCACTCTTCTCCCCCCCCCCAAAAAAAAAAAACCCCTAGCAAGTACAAACTTTTAACAAAGTTTTTTTTCTACACACGGTTTTTTTTTTTTTTTTTTTTTTTTTTTTGGTGTTATGCCAATTTTAACGGTTTATAATTTTCTGTCAGAAAAAAAAAGATATGGAAATTCTTTTTAATTTTAATTTGACGAAGCTGTTCCACTGGAGGAAGTGTTTAAGTAATTAAAAAGTGCTTTCATCTTTATTTACACATAAACTAACTTGATATATATTTGAACAAAATAAATAAACAAAGTATAAGGAAATTGCATGCTAACGACTAATTAAAAAAGCGATTTTGATTGTTTAAAAGAGACTGTTTCAAAAGAAAAAATTTAATTTCTTATAATCAAAATAACCTTTTTTTAGCACACTCATCTTGTTTGATTTATTTTAAAACAATTGAATATGGAGCCATCAAAATGGAGGATGAACTGATCGATCCATTAAAAAACATATTGAGAGTAACTAAATTCGATGTTTATTTTAAACCTTTTCACTATTGTTTCTATTCAATTTAAATGGAAAATTGCGCAAATTGTGATAAAATCTTTTCTTACTTACATAACAAAAAGAAAGACATGCTAATACAAAAAGACCTTTGTTAACATTTTTGGTTACAAATAAATAATTTTCAATTTCTTATTTTAATAACACATTACATCACACATGTTTACATTTCATTTTTCTATACCATTTATATTCCAATACATAAATAATTGATATTACATAATAATTATTTACAAATAATTCTTTAAATAAGTATTATATGGTTCTGGGCATTATGGTTTCTGGGGCTTGTCTCTTTGAAATGTAACTAACGAAATATGCATGATTCAGATTTTTTTTTATTTCAAACAAATTGAATACTTTCTTTCTTTATTTTTCTTTCTGAATATCAGGATAAAAACTAAATTTTAGTTGAAAAGAGTTTATGTCTCAAAAAAGCTTGGCAATCTGCAACTTCTGCTCGGAGAGAATAAATGTAGAATTCGAAGAAAAGAATTTCTCTGAACTTTATTTTATTCGTCTTTGAATAAATGTATGTATAAATTTTCCAACCCACCCAAATTCTATTGATAACATCCCTAGCGTAATAAAATAGTGTTCATAATTTTTTGAAAGCTTTCAAGCATTTGGAATACTCTCAGATCCTTTTGGGATACAATTTTGTGCTTCGACACAAAAAGATCTTTACAAAAATACATTGGTTGACAGTAAAATATAAATATGAGTATTATCGAAGAAAAAATATATGTTTGACTTTTTAAAAAAATGTGGTAGGTTTGCTTTTTTAAAAAGTCATACTTTTCTAAATTCATTTGAATTTGCATTTTCTTTAAATGTATTAAAAATATTGTAGTTATAGTCTGGCTGCCACAAGTTGGCAATCAAAAATATTTTGATTGTGAAAGATTCCACTTTGATTTAAGGTTTTTAGTCGAAGGAGGAAGGGTTGCCAGCTCAAGGAGTTTGGCGAGGGAGCGGAAGAGGGGATTGTTGGTCTAGTTCGATTGCAAATAATGTATCACACTAGAAACTACCACATAAGTTATCGGCGATAGATTATTGTTGTCATCGATATACCCTTCAATGATAACCTATTTCTAAACCTTGAAGAAATTTGTGCCCATAAAAGCAATGAATCGCCACCAAACATTCGGTAAACTCTTGCCAACAACCAAAACCTTCCTTACCTTTTTTCGAAGTGGACTGTTCTACAATCAAATATTTGATTTGCCAACTTGTGGCAGCCCGACTATATTTAGCAATGCTTTGTTGAGAATTTTTAGTTTCCGTAATGAAGATCATTTGTAAATAATCGTTAAGGAAAACAGTTAAACTCATGAAAGTTTTGGTTATAAGTGTGGAGAAAATAACCATCAACAGGTGAGCCTCTAAAATAGATGAGTTTATTACAAACTTCAGAACCTAACCACAATTTAAAAAAAAAAAAGAGAACGTGCCATGGCTTCTGACTATGTTAATGGTGATTTCGGATTGAATACCAGGAAACATAGAGTAATGGCCCCCCCCCCCAAATTTAAAAAGTTTAATTGGTAATATAACGGTTGCGTTGGGTGCCTATTCAGGTGTTTGGCTCCGTTCACTTGACTGTGATTCTAAAATAAGACGCCCGTCGCCAATAGCCCTCGTGTAGCTCTAGTGCGACGCATAATTCAAAAACACTGTGTGTGTGTAATCGACCATGGTTAACATAATGTAAATAAGTGATACGTAGTGAGTATACTTAAAACGACACAATTCAAAACTGGAGAAAAAGTATTGAAATATGGGTATGTCGCCAAAAATGGCTCCGATTAAATATTATTCATATTCGAAACTTCACTCCACACTCATTTCTTTAACACTCATTTCTGAACGCATACTTATACTTAAGAATGATAACACGTGGGCTTTATTTATTATATTCACAGCAAGTAATATATGTTACAAACGAAAAAAATTAGTAATTTACATGAATTGAAAAATTAGTGTTTCAATATGAAAGAGGCTTTATTAATGACAATGTTATATTCTGAAAACCCATTCTTTACGAAACAGCTATTTGATTTAAAATTAAGTTTGTCCTATTTAAATAGAATAAGAATAATAAAAAAAAATATGTAATTAAGAAATGAATATATGTTCAAAAAAGGATTTAATTGCTTGATTAGTGTATTCCTAATTGCATTTTTTAAAAGTTTAAAGAATGCATGTTCTTTAAATAAGGAAGCAAATTATTTATCAATTTTGTTGAAATACATAATTACATTATTTATTAAAAAAATCTTTTAGGATAGCGTAATGTAAAGTTTGAAATTTCTTTACTAATTAATGTAAAAATAAAGGTTAATTTTGCAATCAGTAATGTATATTAAATTAATATTTATAAATTTTTGATTTAAAAATATGTTTAATATCATATTTTTAAATTTAAATAATAACGATTTTAAAATAATTAAGGCTTTATATTTAATAAAATATATTGTGAAATTTACTTTCTTATTACATCTACTAGGATGACTACTTTGTATAATTCTTTTTCAATCCCTTAAAAGGTATGTAATTCGCATGGCAAGAAATAAATCGTTAGTTAACAAAATATAAAGATTATAGCCCATCAAGAAAAATCTTACCTCAATATAGTATTCAAAAACTTTTTTAAGCGTCTTTCAAATGCTGAAATTATTAACACTCGTTTTTCATGGTATTTGTAAACATTATAACTCATACAATATGTGTGATGACTTCACTTATCAATATAGGGAGAGTGTTGTACCCTAGGGAAAATTTTTTACATTTTAAAGTTTTTTTCTTCGATAATTTTATGTCAAAGAAAAATTTTAAAGCAGGCATTTCAACACACCAATATATGTACTCTATATAATATATATTTTTTTTTAAATTCTGGCAGCTTGAAATTAAAAAAATTGCCACTCATTTAAAGTAGAGAGGATAAACTGTCCCTAGGTACAACATGATGTTGTACCTTGGGACACACCTTATAATTCAGTAATAGTCATACACTTGAGCTAATTTTTGTCAGGAAACAAAACTTTATTGTTTTTTCAAGGAAATACACAAATAAAACTTCATAGATTCAAGAGTAATTTAAAATTTATACAGCGAATTGCAAGTCCAAATTATTTAACATTATATGATGATACAATATGCTTTACTGTCCCAAGGTACAACACACTACATGGTTTAAATAAAAGGCAAGATATTGGCCAATCTAAATGCATATCATTATTTTCTCATAACCAAAATATTTTAAAAATCTTCTCTTTCTATGAAGAAAAATAAATGCAGTTGACTTTTTCGTAAAAGTACAAAGGTAAAAAATTATATTAGAATGAGAAAAATATTTACTTTGGGGTAATGAAATTTTTATTTTTTGTCACCAATTCATCATTTCAATGATGCTAGTGCTAAATTTTATTATGATGATGTCTGTTGGTTAACGGCTACTATTAGAGAATAAACAATGTATGAATATTGCCAATAGATTCTTAGAAATTGTCAGTGTCCCAAGGTACAAACGTCCCAAGGTACAACACTCTCCCCTTTACATTATGTTTGTAGAATTTCCACCTTCCGGAATGTAAATTCATAGAAAAAAAAATTAACAAAATTATTTTAATTGAAACTAATACATTTAACTATTTAAGTACCAATTAGTTATTCCTAGAAAAGTAGGACATTGGATAATAAGATAAGACCCAAATGAACAAACTAAATTAGCATTTACTTAAAAGGGGGCTCGCTTGCAATGTAGACGAAGGTCATTAAGAATTCGAATTTCCTTTAAAGTTTAATGTGAATGTCAATTAAATTTATTAGAAAGCAACTGAGGGTTTTGAGAAAACCTCATAGACATTAGGCTATGCGTATATTTATTTAAGGGGAGATCATAGTTAAAATGACCAAAAAAATCGAATTTGTAAAACCAGTATTTCCTGATAGATGGAAGCCCGATCTATCGAATGAGACCAATTTTGAATCGATTGGGTTAATTATTTCTTATAAAAACTTAAAATCATAAAAATAAACACATGCGTCAGGCTGCCTTTGAATTACTAAATTGTATACTTTTATTTTAATTGTGTATTGTGTATTACATTATAAAATAAAGAAATTTTTATTTTGTGGTGTTGAATTTTTTGGCTGGCTCAATGTAAAAAAAAATCGCTGGACTGTTTAACATTTAAATTCGGTAGCAAGAAATTTTCGGTAGTCCCTTCGAGTTCGTGTTAACGGTGTTGAATGCATTCGTTTTGTTTTTGCGTTTTTCTCAACAATAATTTTCAAAACATAGGTTACACTTTTCTCCCAATAATTCTATTAAATATTTCTTGATATTTTTTTTGTGTGTCATAGGAACCCATTTCAAGAATATATACTTATAAATCACCTCACTCTCGACTTACAAATTAATTTTTTTTTTATTATTTTACACTTTTCTGCACTGAATAATCGGAATGTATAATGTAAGAAAAAAATGTTTTTTAACCAACGTTGGATGCCACCTGAGACTCCTTAAGGAGGTCGCGTGGATTCCGATTCACCTGAATAACAGTACATTCTGATGATAATACATTAGTACCATTTCGCCAACTGTTCTTATGAGTTCAAGTTCGTTTTTAAACTTTTGCAACCGATCTTCTGTGCTTGGTAATAATACTTGGTGATTTGAAAGAGAGGCCATTTTATAATTAAAATTACGAGGGGGAAATTTAAAATCCTTCGGTATCCCTAATGGTGTGTAGGGCGACCAGACAACATGAGTTATCCGGTTGGGAAAAGGCCAGGGACATTTCCTTGTATTTTTACGACTAGGTAGCTATCGTTTGTAGCTTTAAGTTAGTGACGTTAATTCAACCTAACCTTCGCTATTTACGATCTCGAACTAAGATTTGTTACTTGTTCAAAAACGAAACAGTTTAGTTTTATTTCCATAACGAAACGAGGTTTTAAAAAAAAACAGGATTTTTTCTACTTCATCAGCCTCCTATCGATGAAGACTCTAATCGATGATTTAGTGGCAGCGAATGTGTTAAATAAAAATTGTTAAAAACTATTTTATGCAAAAAAATGAAGTGACTCCAATAGTTGACAAATATAGTGACAAATAGTAAAAAATAAATAAACTCACCAAATAGTGACAAATATAAACCAAACTGCTTTCTTGCATTTGAAAAAAGTTTTATGTCCATTTCATTATTGCAAATTTTTTTGTACAAAGTGTACCGAACAATTACTTGTATTTTCATGGAAAATTATCGTTAATTTATTATGTTTTCAAAAGATAACTTTTTTATTTTTATAAAGAAATATTTTTTAAAAATAAGATTCTACGATGACAAATATAACAATAAAAGTACAATTTATAACGTTGATACAATTTTTTTTTATCGTAAAACATAATTTTTAAAATTATTTAGATGAGTTTCCAGAATCAATACTAAGAATTGCTCATTTTTTGCTGTCGCTATACTATGATACTCTCCTTAAGGACTTTATTTCAAGCTGATAAAGATTCTTAAATGTTTCATATTGCATTTCATATGGTTAATTTGACATTAGAAGTCTATTTTAAAACATTAGAAGTCTATTTTATATTTTCAAAGATGATAAAAAATATATATTAATTAATATATATAGCGATACAATTGCAGAATAAATTTTATTACGAATTTAGAAAGTATTTGCTAAATATTTTTTTCCAAGCGTTATACATTAATCATAAAAATTCTACAAACATAAAAACGCCGAAGCACGCAGTTTTTATAAACTCCAAATAGTATGTAGCTAAATTAAACATATGTTACTAGAATTTTAATATTGAGTAACAACATTTACATATTAGTGAGCCAAAAAAAATCATTTGTATTAAAAGCTATAATTTTGTTTACTGAAATTCCGGCCAACAGCGGATTTCTCAATAAACATACCTTTATACGTCAGAAACAGTTTATTAAGTTAAAAAAGTAATGAGCATTATCTACAAAAATTCTTTTTCTTATTCTGCTTAAGAAGTTAAGATTTCATGAATGAGATTTATTTTACTCTTCGAATATTTTTTCCCCCCAATTTTTTTAAACTCACGCTGTCGAACTGTCGGATCTAGGTTTTTATGTTGTTTGTTCAATAACAATAATGGCAAAATGGCGCTTGTCGTTTTAATTTCTAGAGATTTACACAACAATCAGCAGCTTTATTGTTAAGCTGTTTTAAAAATTTGGGTATGTCTGGCAGAAAAATATATCTGGGATTATAACAACAGATTTTCTTCAGCTTTGAAATGTTTCATTTATTGTACTCTCTTTTTGTTAGTGAAAGATTCTTTTTTTCGCCCGATCGCATTTTCATACTGTTGACCATTATTAATTTTTAATAAACAGAACAATAGGAGTAAACAATTCAATTTTATTTTCAATCGCATGACTGGGTTTTAAAGCTATACATTTAAATTGGAAGATTATCTCAGTTTGAGTGGAACACTGGCAAATAAATTGGATTAGGTCTTTGAATGCAAATGTGAATACAGATAGATTCGGTAAATTTGATCCAGTTTTACCATTTACTTGAGCCAAATTAAATGAATGATATTCGAGAGACTTATCTATTGTATTTTAGATAGCCTTTTTCCAGAAAGTTTTCTAGGGCAAATATTTAGTAAATGTTATTTAAACAAATATAAGGACAAGCAAATTATTTATGTGATTAAAATTACAAAGCACATTATATAAAAAATTCTTTGATATAACTCAGTGTAACGTTTCAGTAATTTACTCACTAATTCAGTCAATCCAATAAAAAAACATTGGATAATGTTTTTTAATATTTCCTTGTTTACCTTCGAGACATAAAAAGGTCCATGAAAATATAACCGAGTATACCTTAAGCGTGATTGAATAATTAAATCAAAACATTCCAATATAGCGAGAGGCATTTTTAAACTGATTGTGAATAACATTTTTTTTATTTCCAAATTAACTAAAGTTTTATAATTGTTGAAACAATTATTAGTGTATTTAAAATTAGTTTTTAATGAGTAATTGTCTTTTTATTATGGTATTTTGTTTATCTCGTGCTATATTATTGTTCTAATTTGTTTAAAACTTAAACATGGGTATGTCTATTTATTATTTTCAATTTAAGTACGACTTTTAATTACATATAATGCTCGAATATTTTATAACTAATTGTCATTCCAACTTTAGAAAATGCAGATACACAATGGATAAATAATTATTTGTTTTATATTGAGGATACATTAAACAGAAAGAAATGTTTACTATAATGCAAATAGAGGCACCTTATCTTTTTTTTAAATATAATTTTATTCTTCACTAGTAAATAGACTGCAACAAATAATAAGTAATACATATGTCTTCAATAATTAATGCATATAAACATTTTTTAAAATTCTACGGCAAAGTAAAGCTGTTTTGTATATTTACAAACTTTTACTTACACAATTATCAGAAATCCATTCTCAATTATCGTCAAAAAGATAAAACCCAAGTAATCTTTTAGTTCGATTATCTTTTAGGACAGGTGCAAAGAAAAAAATATTTTTTTTTGAAAAAGTAAAATTAATAGGCAAATTTCTAGATCAAGAAATCCAATGATGGCCATCAAATAAAAAGTTTCATTTTACATTTCATCTAGTTTCAGCAATCAAATCGAAATGTATTGAACATTTGTTAAAGTATCCTTTATCGTTAAGAAGTTGCTAATTTTAAAGCTGTTTATATTAAGTAGAAAATGAAACATTGTTTTTTTAGCAAGACAATCGTTAGTACAACCTTGCCTCTAAGATGTTTCGTACATAATGGATTTTTTGCTACAGAAATACCACTTTCTATGTTGATTTTTAGTAATTATAAAAGGTTTTCACTAAGTTTTTGGAAAAAGTTGTGTTTCCTATTATCAGCTTTTCGTTCTGTTTTTACTTGTAAAAATATCAATAAGGAAAATTATTAAAAAAAATGGTTTGACATTTTCCCAATTTTAAATAGTCTCCTGAAGGATAAATTCTTCTTAATGTTCTTCCAAATACCTAAAAATTAATAAACAAACGTAATTAAATTACCGATAATTTTTTCCCTCTTTAAAATAGCTTTAAAAGTATTTATTAAGATCACGCACGTTTTCCTCTATTACTAATTTGTGATCTGGAAAGATTAAAGTAATTTTAATGAATTTTTGCAAACGTCATGAATGCACATCAGTATGAGGAGCTAAAGTGTTAATTTTTTTTCAGAGCAAAAATTTTAATTAAACATTTCTAATACGCATTCATTATCATTATTCATAGAAATTGCTACAAAAAACTTTAGAATTATTATTATCCGAATCTCTTTTAAATAGGTCTAATAAAAAGTGTTATGTTCTTTTTGTAAAAATTAGTCAACAAGCAAATTGCACTCGTTAAGTATAGTTTTTGATATTTTATGCACCATATAACAAATAGTAAATTCCTCGAGATGTAGAAATAATTTCTTTTTTCATTTCTTTAACCACAGAATACATAACACAAACTACATAGAAAAATGCGATTTTAAATTGAAAAAAACTCATTCATTTAATTATTAATTACTGGAAAAAACACATATATACACACCTTAACAAAAAAAACTATTTCTAAATATGTTTAATAAAGTGTACTTTATATACCTTCAACGTAAAACCTCTCTGCGAAGACACAAAATGTTTCCTCGATGTGTTTCATTTTTATAACTAAGTTAATATTAAATGTTTTAACTCATACCATATGGGTGTTAATAAACGCACAAACAGTTTGATAAATTTTTTTTCTTAATAAAGAAACTTTGTTTAAAAAGACTTCCTTTGATCAACTCGAATATTTTGACTCTAGACAACAAATATTGCTCAAGCAGTTTTTTTACATATACCTAAAATAATAACAAATTAAATTGTACAAACGAAACACTTTTTTTCCCCTTATAAAGTGTTTCTTGAAGTTTTACTATTAATTTATGTAATGAAAATTTCGTTACATCGATTTGCTTCGTCAAACTAGGAGTTGTAATTGTAGAAAGAATAAAATTTTCTACAAGGACCTTTTACGCGGGACAATTATAAAAATATAAAAATAGAAGCTTATAAGATTAGTCTTACGTGTGGCTAGTGTAATTAAGAAAGTAGTGATTAATTGACATTAATAAAAAATTTCACGTCGATAGTATTCTCACCTTTATATTAAACTTGAGTTTTTGGTAAACAAAATTTATTTTAAGTAGTATTAAATTGTGATAGCTAAAACTTTGATGTTTGAAGATGGCAGCTTTTAAAATTTTTATAGAATTTTAATATTTTATAATTATTTCATAAAAGAATTTCGAGTTGAGTAATAATCTAAGTGCTCGAAATAATAATTAGATGCGCATAAAATATAGGAAAAAACTTAAGCCTTACTAGTAAACTATAAAGCTATTATAAATATTTTCCAATACTATTTTAACTAATAATATAATTACAATTGTTGTATAACGTAAATAAAGTTTGAAAATTCACTTATCATAAAATACGATTTTGTGACGAAAATTTATAATTGGTTCTATGTAACTTGTCCAACATTAAGTGATCAAGATCATGAGTACATTGTCATACATTTGTAAATTAGATAAACTTAAACAGAATGTTAATTTTCTTTTGGACAATTCCTGATTAACGTCATGAATAGGTTAAACATTTTTTACAAATTAATATTTTAAGTAGTTTAAAAACAAAAAGTGACACAAGTATAATAAGATTTCTATTGAAACTTATTTATGATAAATTTTAATTTAACCTTTTTTAAATTTCTTGCTTCTTATTATTAAATGCATAAGAATTCGATACTAAATAAATTTTGAATTATTATCGATATTTGAAAACTCAACTTAACAGCATTTAAACATCTATCATATTACGAATAATATGTTTTACATATACCCTAATAAAAAAAATAAAAACATCACTCATTAACCACCTGACTGCAAACTTTTTACCTATCATTCCAATTAAAAACACCGTAATTCATTAATC